>CAUYRH010143170.1:0-82140 GCA_963574655.1 Perodicticus potto | reverse complement strand
GGCCCGCCAAACAGCAACGATGGCTGCAACCAAAAAATGGCCGGGCATAGTGGCGAGTACCTGTAGTCCCAGCTACTTGGGAGGCAGAGGCAGAAGACTCGCTTGAGCCCAGGAGTTGGAGGTTGCTGTGAGCTGTGATGCCACGGCACTCTATCCAAGGTGACAGCTTGAGGCTCTGTCTCAAAAAAAAAAAAAAAAAACAAATACATACTGACACATCAAAATGAACTTTTTGTACATTGCTACAGGTTAAGAAAAACACAGCAGGACCTGGATAGAGTCAGAGAAGAGAAACAAATGTGGTGTGAGGAGGAAGGTCTTCCACTCTTGAGTATTTAGCAAACCCCCACTAGTCATCTGCCAGGTGGACAGAGCCTGGTGTGTATCATAGGAAAGGGACATGGGAACCATGAGGCCATCACCAAATCCAGGTATCCCACAAAGAATGTTTGGAAACTAAAAGGAATGAATTTTAGGGCAGATTAAAAATTCCTTTCCACCCAATGGGAGAAAGTTAGTAGAAACCCTTACCTGGAAAGTTGCTGAGGTCAGCAATTGGCGTGATTATGCATTTTTTCCAATTCAGATTCAATAGTTACTTATTTAGCATGAGCTCTCCAAACTCTCTATGCAAGGCACTGAGAAGATGCAAAAATCAAGAGGCTGGAGAAAGAGAACCATATTTGCTGAGTACTTCTTGTGTGGTAGATGTTTTCCCATATTATCTTATGAATCCTTTCAAAAGCCCTGAGACATAGATGTTATTATTCCTGCTTTACAGATGAGCAAGTTGGGACACAGTATATACATCACTTCCCCCAAATTACTGTCAGTGTGTTGCAGAGTTGGAGCTCAAATCCAGGTACTTCTGAAGTTAAATCTTGTTTTCTTTCCACTAAAATGACAGTTCTTTGTCTGAGAAGACCCAAGGTCTCTTTTTATAATACAAATTTTTTATAAGGCCTCCTTTATTATCTTTAAAAATTCATTGAAAACAAATCTTCTAATGTATATTACTTGTTTTTTTCAAAAAACAATTGTATCTACACAAAAATGGGAACTTTAACCGTAACATAGTAACAAATGTTGATAGTAGCATTATTCATGATTGCTAAAAAAGTAGCAAAGCCCAAACATTCATCATCAACTGATGAATGGCTAAATAAAATGTAGTATATCTATATAATGGAATATTATTCAGCAATAAAAAGGAATGAAGTACTAGGACATGCTACAACATGGATGAATCTTGGAAACATAATCTTGTCGAGTGAAAGGAATCAAAGGACAATACATAGTATGATTCTATTGATTTGAAATCCAGAGCAGGCAAACCCATCCAACCCATAAAGATGGAAAGTAGCCTAGTGGTTGCCTAGAGTTGGAAGATGGAGAGAGGGCCTGAGACTGAAGTCTAAGAGATCAGGATTTCTTTTGGGGGTGGATGAAAATATACTAAAATTGACTGTGGTGATGAATATATAACCCCGAATATACTAAAAACTGTTGAATCAGATATTTTAAATGAGAAAATTGTATGGTATATGAATTATATCTCAATAAAGCTGTTTCTAAAAAGCGATAAAATAATGTCCTACCTGTAATATAAGGAAAATAATTCATAATAAAACAATGCAAATCATGATATATAACAATATGCACAACTGTTCTAGATGATATGATGAAGGACTCAGGGGCTTCAACCTACATAGAATCCCCACGAACATAGAAACTACAAAATACAAACTGAATCAGTATCTCACATTAGTGGCTCAAATACTATGAGCAATATTGCCATTGGTGAAATGATTTTCCACAATGGTGAACAATCCTTGGGCAGGCCAATGATTCACTTTAGTAGGCAGGAAACACTCTTTCTGTCTCTCCCGTTTGAGATGGCTTTGTGGGTGGGTTTGACTCCAGAACCACATAGCTCCCCTGGGGGTCTGAGGACCACAGACAACTATATCCCAGCGGAGACCATCTAGTGCCACTCCACTCAGATATCCTGTTCTCAGTCATGGCACAATAGTCGTCAACCTCACCATCGTTGAAGTGGTAGTTATTGTTTGAATACTTACAAACAATAATAACAATTTATAAGTTTATATTCAGTTTTTCCTATAACCTTGAGAGACAAGAGGTCATCGTCCCCAGTTTCCAGATGAAATTCATTTGTGGATTTAACTAACTTGCATAAGTCCAACAGCCATCCCTAGGGCCGGTTTTGCTTTCCTGCTCATGCCTTCTTCACACTCACAGGACAGGGGCGGTCTGCAGGCTCCGCCCAGCAGCTCTGCATGTGTATGTCCTACACCCTGCCAGCACCCCACCCCTTACAGCCTCTGAATTCAGGGCTGTGCATCACATACCTCACCCCACCCTCTATCCCATGGCTGCCACCTCTCAGCAAGGAGAAGAGCCAACACTCTGTAGTGTTACTGGACAAAGAGGTTGGGCAGCCTGATGCTGTCCGCCAATATGCAGAGATGGGGATAGATGCACCAAACTTTCTCAGAAGGCTGGGATTCTGGAAAATGACGAGAGTAGTCTTCCCAAGACTGTTCTGTTCTTCCATTTCCAAACTCACAGTTTTATACATAAAAGTTCAAAACAAAGATCACACCAACCCCTATTCCAAATAATAATCAGCATAACTCAGTGACCTATTACAACATTTCAATTCAAAAGTTAATCTCCTAAATCAATCCACCCACACTACTTAAGACAGGCATCTTTAGGGATAGAGTTGGAGCTAAATTTACCAAACAGTAGGAATGAGGGACAGGGGGTGAAGGTCATGCAGGACCAGCTGTGCCTTGTCTGCCCTCGCCTGACAGCCCCCATCATTTTATCACTACATGTGCTTTCGGTAGCTCCATCAGGCAAAGACCTGTCACTTTGCATCACCCACTGCCAGAGCCCAGAACATGGTCTATGCTGCAGAGCTGCCAGGCGTGCAGAGCTATCTTAACACCCAGGTTTGCTCTGGACATCTTCCATGTTGTGGAAGAAAAGCCAAGTCACTTGTTCCAGGCCCCATAAACAGCCAACACAGACTCTGTGCCAGCAAAGGGGTGGGAGCCATGCACCCAGGCGCGTCACCAGTGCAGGGCCCTTCCCTCCCACCTGCATCCTGGCTCTCTTAATCACCACCCAAGTGCAAATGAAAAGTCAGGAACAACTTCCTACACTGGGCTCTTAAAAACTTTTTTATTTTACATTTTTTAAAGAGGGTAGACATTCAGAACATTTTTTCCAGGTATCCATAAAAACTACTTTATGAAACAATCTAGGCTTCACAGTCCTAGCATCCCCTAGCTCGCTGGGCTTGATCACAAAGAGTGATGATGTGGAGGCTTGAGGGGTGCAGCAGGGTGGGGGAAAGTGTGAGGCTCCTTGAATGTGTTGAATGGACTGGCCACTTCTCCAAATTTTACCTGTAAGGGAGTTGTAAGCTAATCAATGGCCCTTCTCTGCATGTGATTGTTATTCAAGCTACAATCAGTGCTTTTACCAGTTTGGCTGCTCAAGGCCCCTGGGGCTCCCTGATTGTAAGGAAATAACCCTTCTCAGAATGGGGCCTCTTCCCTCCTCTTCTCCCCAGTGTGATCTGTAGCTGTGGAGGGAACACTTGGAGGAAGCTGGATTCTGCTCACCAAGAGTGTAATTAGCATCAGGACGTCAGGCAAGAAAAGCCTTTTTTTTTTTTCTGGCAGTAGACAAGGTGCCCTTTACATATAAGTGTAGGGAAACCTTGAAACTTACCTGCCCATGCACTTTCTGTACACTTTTTTCTCACTTCCAACTGCTTCAACTCTTGCTTCCCACGACTCTGAGCTAGCATTCAGGAGATAGGCTGCTATGACAGTGTTTAAGAGTGAATGTTTTTGGTTGTTAGGGTAAAAGAAAAGCAGGCCTAACTCCATTTAGTTGTAAGTCTTATTCCTGAGAATCAGTGGGGAGGCAAAGCAGGCCTGACTCCATTCTGGTTTTTTTGTTACATTTTATTGCTTAAAAAAAAAAAAAAAAAAAAAGCGTTCCCCTTGCCTGTCCACCCATTGCATGGTATTTTAAGTGTACTTGGTTAGAACTGTTAGAATTATTAGTATAGTATAGAAAGTCACTAACTACCCTCATGACAACAACCCTCCATTATGTTAAGGTGGTCTTCATACCATCCTTATCTGAGACTGAAATGTTAAAAGAACAAGCTTGACTCCATTTTACTATTTACTCCCTTTTACCTTCAAAATTAGTTCCTCTTGTTTGCCCTCCCATTGTATAACTGTAAATGCATTTGCTTATGATTGTGGCCCTAGTTATAGCTTTTTATGATCATGTCCTTTACAACCCTTACCTGTAAGTTCCCCTTACATTCCCCCCCTAAGACATTGGGGTTTGTACCTATTTTGTAAGGAAGAAAAATCACTAATCACTCTCATGATCATAGCATTGTGTAAAATGACTAACCACCCTACCCTGGTGATTCCCTCTATCCCTTTTGTTGCACCCTAGGATTGGGGTCCCCGACGACCACACGAGAGAGAACCAGACACCCATGCAATTACATGAGGGTGTTTTATTCAAGCTCGAGTTTGGGCTGTCGGCACTCCCAGACGCAGCTGGGACCCGTGCTCGCTGCCCGCTGGGGTTTATATGGGGTGGGGGGTGGGAACAAAGTGTAGTCTCTGGATTGGTTATTCCTTGTGTCTATACTAAAGTTTAAAGCTGATTAGGTCCCGCCAATTTTAACGGCGGGAGGAGGGGCAGGCAGATGCATTCCAGGAGATGGGGAAGAGTGTGGCTTACTAAGAGATGAGACTGGGGACTTTCAGGTTTGCTGTAAAAATGGAGGATGAAAGCTCAGAATGGCACTGGGTCCTTCACCTTTAACTGCTGTTTTCGCTTCTGTAATAATGCTTGCTTGCTCTCCCATCCCCCAAAGTTTTGCCCTATAAAAACTAGAGCCACAGACAACTCAGGGTTGCTCTCAGAAACCCCATGTTGGGACACTGAGGCAGTTGTCGGCTGGCTTCTCAATAAAAGGATTCCTCTTTAAATTCTACTTGTCTGGAGGTGTGGTCTTTGAGAGACTTTCTGGGCATAACAGGTTAGATCGATTGCTTGGTCCCTGAGCCGTATGATCCTGAGTTACTCAACTTCTCTGAGCCTTAAATTCTTTATTTGTAAATGAGAATAATGATACTACCTACTTCCCAGAGTTGCTCTGAAAATTAAATAGAAGGCATAAAAAGGGCCTGGCATATAGCCAAAACAGGAGGTCGCCTGTTCTTATTATCATCTTCTTTCTATTGTTCTGAAGGACTTTCTGAAAGCTCCTAACCATTCTCTTTCTTGGTTTCTTCACCTAAAAACTGTGGATAATAGAAATGTTGTAGGAAAACAAGGCCAGATGGAGAGAATGAACCACCCGAACATTTGAAAGTGGAAGAGCTTTATTTTAGCTGGTGGAGCGGTGATGAACTAGACTCCAAAATGGCTAAGCTCCTGGATCAACAAGTACGCAGACAAAGGACCAATCATACGGTCTTTTTATCGGAGGTCTTGAAGCATTGGCAGGATTTACAGAGGTATAAGCAAGCATTAGTTTCAAGGTTCCAGGAAGCTAAGATTTTACAAAATCTTAAGAGCTGAGTCACTATAGGGAGGACTTTGCAGGAGTATACTTGAGTTTCTGGGAGAAGCCTTTGTCCTTCCAGATCACAACATACTTTTCCCAGGTATCTTTTCTTAGTACATTTGAAAACATTTCACCAGGAACTTTAAGGTACTAAGACTTTGGCAACAAGAAAACAAAGAGATGGGGGTGGGGAGAGAGGCTCTCCTGGGAACCAGAAGCTAATGTAGCCAAGAGAGAACAAAACGATGAAAGGGAAAGAAACAAAATGGCAAACTCAAGTTAAAGGGTTAAGACCCCTCACCAATGCCAGCAGCATTGGAAAAGTTACCAGGAGGCTTAGCTTCTCTGGGGTGGCTGCCTGGCTGTACAGGTCTCTGGTAATGCTGAATCAGGAGTGGTTTCCAGGGAGAGGAGACAGTCATAGGCTAGAGTGTGGCACATAACAGAAGCCTCATTATTTGTTAATGGTTAAGAAGAGATCACAGCCCAGTTCTTGGAGAGTAACAGAGGTGTCAGTGGCACTGGAAATAAACTGAAAGGGAATTCCTGTATGTTTCTGAAACCTGACCTGCTAATGGAAGGTCAGTTTTCTCTCCTAGAGTGTTGCAGAGGCAGACCTTTTCTCCAAAATGCACCCACCCTCCAGCCAGGAAATTCCAAGAGGCTGGAAGAGAAGAGGAGGTTCATTTTGTCTCCCAGTGCCTTCCTGGGAAAAAGACCTGAATGCCAGTGTTTGCAGGGCAGGCGATCAGGTTTATTGTCTCAGGAGTCTCCATGAAGTCTACCCAGTGAAAATTGGATATGAACTATAAATATGTCCTGTTACATAAGTTCATCATAAATTTGAATCACTTTAAATTCATGTTTTCAAAGTTATCACAGGTTGAGTTCACCAAAAAGCCAGCTCTGAGGTGGAGACTAGTGTGCAGGAGGGTTACTGAGCCCTTGAAAGCACATGTAGTGAGAATAAGATGGAGTCAGTCAGGCTAGGGCTGAGACAACCCAGCTGGTCTGGGTGGTTTAGGTCCTACATGACCTTTACCTTGTGTCTCCCATTCTTGCTGTTTTGCGAATTCAGCTTTAACCTCAAAGTGTATATCTTGAGTAGTTTAAGGCATTTGATTTAGGAGATTAACTTTTGAATTGGAATGTTGTTTGGAGTCATGGATAATGCTGATTATTATTTATTATAGGTCATGGGTTATGCAATTGTTGTTGTTTAAGGTAAAGATTAACATGATTTTTACTTTGAACTTTTATGTGTTAAACTGCTTTTGGAAATGATAGAACAGAAAAGTGTTAGAGAGGCTACTCTCACTGTTCTCCAGAATCGCTGGCCTTCTGACAAATAAAGTTTGGTGGAGCTATCCCTATCCCTGCATACTGGCCAATAGTGACAGGTGGCTGGACCTTGGAATTAACAACTGTGAAAGGGAAAGGAAAGGAAGGGTCAGGATTGGGTAGAGGGAAAGTTGAGCTGTGACGCTGTCCCAACAGAGACCTTAGCCTACCCTGAGAAGAGTTCTGAGGATGGGGTGACCTTTCAAAGTTGTCCTGAGTTGGACTTAGAGTCGGGACCTTCATGCTTCTGCATTGATCAGGTATTAGATGAGCCTCCAGGGAGGAGGATTGACCTTGGGCAAGCTGGCTCTCAAGTAAGACAAGTCTTCACAGAGCTGACAGCTGAAGTCACCTGCCAGTGGCAGCTGAAGTAATAAACCATTACTCCCAAATGGCTATCTGGGTGGCATATCTCAGTATCCACAATTGGGAAGGCTAAAATTAATAGAAAATAACAATATAGACAATAAAAAGCCCTCCCTTGTCTAAATAGTTGTTTCTAGTCACTCCACCTATTTCCTCACTGTGAAGAGCATTTATTTTATAAAATTACGTCAATCATTCACTTATTTGTTTATTTTCTCTCTCTTCTTTTAGACTGTTAACTCCTTGAGTTGAAGTTCCATGAGGACTTGGTCTTACAAAACCAGCACCCAGATCATTTCCTGATGCATAATGGATGCTCAACTAATATTGGACAAATTAGCAAAATGAGAAACAATAGCCTGAACACTTGCGGTTTTCCCTGCCTGGCTTGTGCACGGGTGGCCCCGTGTGCACTGATGCCAACAGCACAGAGGGTGTCTGGGCTGTACCGCATCTCCTCATTCACCTCAGCGGCTTTGTTTTCCTTTCAAGAATGATTGGAGAGCTAACTTCTGCCCATAATTCAATTAAATAAAAATTGGATTTAGCAAGATGGAAGATTTTTCCTCTTGCCCTTTCCAGGAAAATCAATCTAATTAACATATTCATGCTCTCAGGACTTTAAATCTCTCCTCTCTGTTTCAATTAAACTTACTGGTGACACAGATTTCTTCTTACATTATTAGAAGGTGGTTGTGGTTTGCAAAGCCTTTCAGAACAAGCCATTTGTGATATCCCCAGAGTGGGTGCTCCTTCGGCAACAAGATGGGGTGGATTGTTTCTCTTACTTGGACAGGCCCACTCTAGTCAACGCCAAAGTTTTCTTTGTGCCCACTACTTCTGGACCATAAGATTGTCCTCAGATCCACAGGCACTCAAGAGTGCTGGTTTCTAACCCTCCACTGGGACACACATGCTGGGAAAGCCAAGCTCCTTTTCTACCAGCCAGCCCATCGGGAGAACAAAGGGTGTGGGGGAGGGTGGCAAGAGGCAGCGTGCAGCAAAGATTCCTGTTAGGCCTACGTCTATCAAAACAGAGGCTTTGTGGGTCCTACTCTCTGGCACTGCTCAGATTTGTGCTAAAGGAAGGTTAGTTTGTTTCCCAGGAGTCTGCAGGGGCAGACCTTGTCTCCAGAGTGCATCACCCCTTCAGCCAGGAATTCTAGGTGACCTCTGTATTAATCATGCCTTTTTGTAATATTTTCTGTAATTCTGATATGTTGGGTATCTGGGAGCCTTGCTGACACTGAAGAGACTGTCCTCCTCAGGGCTAGCCAGTTCCTTGAGATAGCAAAGGAATCACCTAGAAGTGTACATTTCATACATACTAACCAATCTAGAGCCCACCCATCTTACACCCTCCTCTAAGGGGCTCTCACACTCAGGCTGCTGCTCCCCCAATCACCCCGGGGCCAGGTACTAGACAACTCTGGACAGCTACTATACCCCAGCCTATTGAAATTATTCAGACTAGCCAATCCTATGCTTGGCTTCCCTGCCTCACACATTTCTTCTCTTGGGGAACACTATAAAAGCTGTGGTCCACGTTCTCCCCTAGCTTTCTCTGCCTCCTGACCTAACCTGGTGCTTCGCCATGTGGCCCTGCATAGCATGGCGTGTCCCCTCCACTTGGGAACTGTAAGGAACAAACCATCTTTTCAATGGCAGTGGTTTCCTGATCTGCTGACCACACCATACCTGCATACCAATAAAATCTACATTTTAAAACAGCCTCCTGGGCCCTCTCTTCCAAAACAAAGTCCTCTAGCTGTTCACCCTAGTGGAGGAAAGCTGTCTCTTTCCTTGGATCTGTTGACAACAGGCACATGTAGCTGAGCCCACATCACGCTCCCTCCAAGCTGGCCTTGAAGACAATGCCTTACTTACGCTGAAGGCTGAGCTCCAGTTCCAACTTTGGAAACCATTTGCTCCTCACAAATATTGATTTAATTTTATACATTTTTGGTGCTGGAGGGTGGGGGGAATCCTAGGGACACATGATAGAGGAGAATAAAAAGCGGCTCAGGAGGCAGTAGAAAGGAATGCATATTCACGAGAAGAGCCTTTTCTTGTTCATTTCCAGAAAGGTCTGTGAGTGCTTCTGCTCTGCACCGCTGGGCCTGGTGGCAGCTCTTAGAGCTGTTCCTAACCTTGCATGAACCATCAGTCCTCTAGCAATCTAGTGAAGTGCAGGGGCACCCTTTCAGAAGAAAAGATTTTGTATGAATAAATAGGACACAGAATTGTCGATGAGACACCTACTCAGTCCATTTGCCTTGAAATGAGGGACCCTGGGAGGCCAACACCAGCAAGCTCTCCACAGGGAGAGATAAGACCCTCCCAGCATTTCTCACTGGCTTTTATTGAAGTCTCAGACTCAGAAAATACAGCACCGTGGAAAGCTTCAGAGAGAGAGAGAGTAAAGGTTAAAAAACAAGTAGTTTATCTTTAGCTGCATTATTGAACTCTTAACACATTCTGTTTACTGCAGTTCTGTCTTGCCTTAATTTTATTACTGCTAATACGTGACTTAGGGCTGGGACGGTATGCTGTGTCTGCTGGGTGTTGTTTTCAATACTCATGGCCACAGTGTTGCGTGGCTTTAATCAGTAATCTCCTGATTACTTTGTCCTTAGTGCCTAGCACTTTTAACCCTATGCTCTCTCCTACATAGACTATTATAAAGGAAACTAATTCAATTAAAAATACTTTTAAAAGGGGCCAGGTGCAGTGGCTCATGCCTGTAATCCTAGCAATCTGGGAGACAGGAGTAGGTAGATTGCTTGAGCTCAGGAGTTTGAGGACCAGCCTAAGCAACAGCGAAACTTTCTACTAAAAAAAAAAAGAAAGAAAGAAAATATTAGTCAGATGTTATGGTAGGCATCTAGAGTCCCAATTACTTGGGAGCCTGAGGCAGGAGAATCACTTGAGCCCAGGAGTTTGAGGTTGCTGTGAGCTAGGCTAAGGCCATGGCACTCTAGCCTGGGCAACAGAGTAAGACTCTGTCTCAAAAAACAAACAAAAAAAGAACTTTCAAAACAAATTTTGAGGGGTGGAGCAAGATGGCGGACCAGAAGGAACATTAGGCGGAGCTCTCCTAGTGTAACTGGGCAAGGGGAGAGAACTGGGCCACTTGGTGCAGGGTCCTTACCTGCAGTTGTGGCTTGGGGTCCACAGTGAAATGGTGATATACTAGATACAGTACATGAACTGGAGCAGTGGAGAGCTGACATTCTAGGCAAGTATTTGAGAGCCAGAGGGAATAGCTGACCTTTCCACGGAGGTCTGGAAATGGGAGGAAGCCTCTCTGCAGTTTTCGGTTCTTGGGGGAAGCTGCACATTGAGAGTAAGGCTTGGAAGAGTGGGTGGACCTGAACAATATAGGGCAGCCAGGTTTGAGTGCTGGTTGGAGTGGATTTGCCATCAGTTTGGTGGCAGGTGAGACAGCTATACTGGGAAGGTCTCAGCGGCCAGAGGGCTGCCATTGTGGGAAGGTCTCAAGGAGGTTGTGAGGGTGGGACTCTTATTGGGGACCTAAGGCATGGCCTTTCAGTTCCACCTGCTGGGATCAGACCTCCACTTGAGACAGGCTCAGAGACTCCTGCACCCCATGGGAACTATTGTCAGAGGGCACTGTGAGACATGCCTCTGAAGGATTCTGGAGAGCTTTAAGATCCCAACCTGGTGGGTTTTGAATGCTTAGGAAACAATAAGGCAATCACCATGGACAACTAAATTGGGAAACAGAACTATGCCTGTGAACTAGAGAGAGGTTACTGGCTATGTTCTCCTTCCCCTAAAGTGTACATTTCATACGCAAACTAACCAATCCAGAGCCCACCCATCCTATCCCTCCACTAAAGGGCTCTCACACTCAGGCTGCTGCTCCCTAATCACCCAAGGGCCAGGTACTAGACAACTCTGGACAGCTACTATACCCCAGCCTACTGAGGTATAGTAAGCTGCCTGGTATCTTGGCAGTATATTGCAACATAAATATATTCCTGCTAAAGTTGGTCCCTTCTGCCATATATATATATATGGAAAATTATTTTTTCTTTTTGTTTCTTTTTTTGTTGTTAATATTTTTCCCTTTTTCTTTTATTCACTTGTCTTTGTTGCTGAGGTTCCTTATTTTTTGCTATTATAGCTTTTGTTTTGTTTTGATGTGGTTTTTTTTTTTTTGCTAATTTGTTTGATTGTTTCTTTTATTGATTTCTATTTTTACTTTCTTTTTTTTTTTTTTTTGAGACAGAGCCTCAAGCTGTCACCCTGGATAGAGTGCTGTGGCATCACAGCTCACAGCAACCTCCAATTCCTGGGCTCAAGGGAGTCACCTGCCTCCGCCTCCCAAGTAGCTGGGACTACAGGCGCCCGCCACAACACCCGGCCATTTTTTGGTTGCAGCCATCGTTGTTTGGTGGGCCCAGGCTGGATTCGAACCCACCAGCTCAGGTGTACGTGGCTGGCGCCTTAGCCTGTTGAGCCACAGGTGCTGAGCCCACTTCCATTTTTGCTTTCATCAAGAGCAAGGGCTCTTCTATTTTTTGGTTATGGTATTTTAGCCTCATGTAGTCTCTCTCCCTATTTGACTCCTCTACATTCTCATTTTGAATAGAGACTCTTTTACTTTTCTCCTCTCTCCCATATAACTCACTTGTGCACTAGCTAAGATATCCCCTCCCCACCTTTGTTTGTCTTTCTTCTATGTTTCTTTATTCCTCTTCCTCTCTCTCCTTTGATTCGATAGTATTTTTAATTTCCTTTATCTATTCTTATTTTATTTTATTTTTTCTGAGACAATCTCACTATGTCACCCTCGGTAGAGTGCTATGGCGTCACAGCTCACAGCAATCTCAAACTCTTGGGCTTAAGTGATTCTCTTGCCTCAGCCTCCCGAGTAGCTGGGACTACAGGCACCTACCTGGCTGTGTTTGTTTTTTCTTTTGGTTACAGTTGTCATTGTTATTTAGCAGGCCCAGGCCAGGCTTGAACCTGCTAGCCTCCGTGTATGTGGCCAGTGCCCTACTCACTGAGCTACAGGCGCCGAGCCTATTTTATTTTATTTTTTTATTTCTTTTTTCTTTCTTTTTTTTTTGCTGAGAGCTGGGGTGGCACGGCTGTGATCTGGCAGGTAGGTCACAGCACTAGTCTGGCTCAAGGAGGCTAAGAGGACTTTCTACCTTTGGCCCTAGGAAGAAAGTATTGGCAAGACCACACTGCAGAATTTTTCTGTTTCTTTTTTATCCTTACTTAATTTTTCCTTCTTGTTTTTGTTTTTGCTCTTTCCTTCTCTTCCTCTTTTTGGCAGAGGAAGAGTCTGGCTCTGCTCAGGTTGGTAAGGAGCACCTGTTTTCGAGGAATCCACACAGCCCAGCCCCTCAAAACCCTTGAGATACAGATGTGGCCTTAGCACCATGAAGACCAACACCATTTATTCTATCGCTCTCACCCTCTCGTCCTGTCCTCCTTCTCTCCTGTTCTTCAATTTTTTTCCATTCTTCCCCCTTCCCTTTTATAATTTTTCTTTTCTTTTACTCTTTCCTTCTTTTTCCTCCTTTATTTCTTTTCCTCTTGTTTCTCCCTGCTCACCCTTTACTCTTCTCCACCCTTTTGACCTCATACCAAGAGGCCTCTTCAACACCTGAACTCTGAGACAAGGTGATCTGAAGCAAACAAGGAAGTGAGAAGGAAAAACGAGCACAAAGAGCTGAACAAGAAGAAAGCACACATGAGGAGGGACCAACAGAAAAATTGGGGCACCATGAAAAACCAAAACAGCGCAATTCCCCCAAGGGACCAGGAGATAACTTTTACAGAAGACTCCACCTATAAAGAATTAATGAATTTGACAGAAAGGGAACTCAAAATATGGATAAAGACAGTAAAGGGAATGGATGAGAAAAGAGAAAGACAGAACCAAAAGTCAGACTAGAGCTAAGTAGAATGTAGAAAGGATATGGCAGAGCTTACGGAAATGAAGGAGACAACTGGGGAATGTAAAGATACAGTGGAAAGTATCAAAAGCAGATTAGACCATGAAGAAGTGAGAACCTCAGAGTTAGAGGATGAAATGTTCACATTAACCCAGGTAGTTAAAGAGGTAGAAAAAAGAGAGAGAAAGCAGAATAGGCAGTTAGGAACTATGAGACTCATGAAGCATTCAAACGTATGAATAAAAGAGATCCCTGAAGGAGAAGAGGATTGTCCCAAAGATAGGGAAGCCCTACTGGAGATGATCATAAATGAAAACTTCCCTTTTTCTTTGGAGACAGAGTCTCAAGCTGTCGCCCTGGGTAGAGTGCCATGGTGTCACAGCTCACAGCAACCTCAAATGCCCACTTGGACTCTCTGCTCTAAGTGGAAGCAGTCTGGCTTTATTCTCCCTTCCTTTGAGGACCTGAAGGAAGACAATGAGAAGCCTGTTGACCCCTTGGAATCAGTCTAGGGATGTCTCTAAAATGAGCTTCCACCTGCACCTCCCATTCCACAGGGCCAGTCCCAGAGCCCCTCCTCCAAGGGTAAGGACACCCAGCAGGAAGGCTCCCTGTGATTTCATCTCTGAATTCTCTGCAGGGATTCACTGCTGGAAGCTCAAGCTTTTCTTGTCAGCAGTGGCCTTTCTGGTCCAGGATTCCCTGAGCATATGGTTAGCAAGTCAGCATGTCCTCCACCCAGACAATACTTGTCTTTGAGATAATTCTTTCTTTTGTACCTCTAGGAACTAAGGTTAAAGGTTGTGCTTTTACTGTCAGGAGAAACCTCATGGTCACGTATATCACAGCAGGTGCAGAGTTGTGCCTAATCCTCAAAGTAGTGACTTGGGTGTGGAAGCAGGAAATGTGCATACACAGTATTAAGTGATTGCCTCATTTTGAGTTAATGAAAACTGCAATTAGAAACGATAGATGGATTATCCTAGTTCTATTCAAATTTGCAACCATGCGATAACAGCAAGGACAGTGCCCTCGGAGAAAAGACAATTCACCTCTACTAGTTTTGAAAAAAATCTCTTGACTAGGGAGAAATTCTAATTCATGAGACAGATTTTCAGTGAGGATTATAGAGACATAATCTCTATGTAAATTGTCACTAAAAGGAAGCTACAAATTCAAGTTATTATGAAACAAGATAAAATTTGACTTGAGATGAAGAAATACTGAAATGAGATCTGTGGTTCTCAAATGCCTTCTATATTTAGAGCCTTGGTGATTTCGGTGGTGGTGTAAGACAGTCCAGAACTCACACCGACCGCCCAGGCTCTGGGCTAGTGATGGTCCTGACACAGAAGCTGAACTCCCCCCATAATCCCATGTTGGTATGTGATGCAAACATTGGCTAGCCAGCCCTTAACTACTTAATAATGACAGATTAAATTAGGACCCATTTTAGTGACTCAAGCCTATTCCTGCTGTCAGCTGTGTGTGTGGTATTGCGCTGAGAGTGGCGGGAGGCTGGGATGTGAAAATGATGCAGCTCAGTGAACAGCAGGAAGCCTGTATGGTCAGGCTAGAGGAGAGGAGAGGCCACCTCAATGCATGGCATTTATTTATAGTTTTGCTTCATCCAGTCGGAACTCAGGAGACAAAAAAAAAAAAATTAAAACGGTTAAGATTTTTTAAAAAAGGGCTGGGTGCAGTGGCTCACACCTGTAATTCTAGCATTCTGGCAGGCCGAGGCGGGTGAAATGCTTGAGCTCAGGAGTTCCAAACCATCCTGAGGAGAATGAGACCTCATCTCTACTAAGAACAGCCAGGTGTTTTTATGGTGGGCTCCTTTTTGCAGTCCTGGCTACTTGGGAGGCTGCGGTAAGATTACTTGAACCCAGGAGAGTGAGGCTGCTGTGAGCTAGGCTGACACCAGGGCACTCTGTGCAGGGTGAGAGAGTGAGATTCTGTCTCAAAAAATAAAAAAATTCTTTCTGTTCCTCTATTGTTTGTCTCCCTGCTCTGGTTTGAGCATTTGGGTCCAGGGGTTAGGGTCTTGGCTAAGGAATTTAGGAAAGTAGTTTTCTATTTGGAGTAACTTAGAAAATACCTCTACGTGGCAGTGACAACACTGAGGGTCTAGAAAACCTCTACTGTTTCTATAGCACCTTTTAAAGAAAGTAGCAATTAAGATTAGCATAACAATCTAAAGCCTCCTAACCAGGACTCCCCACTGGGGCTCCCTGACAAGCCAGAGGTGTTGTTGGTTCATGATCTTGCTCTGAGGGGAAAAAGAAAAGTGGAATAGAGCAAGAAAGAATAAATGCCATGATTTGTACTGCAGGGCCACATTTAGGGAGCACTTTCAATCCAGCAAGTAAAAAAAGTGTTAAAAAATCCTTTCAAGGCCACCTCGATTTACGATTTTCACACTCGGAATTGAAGACAGATGCAACTTCTCTGTTGAAAATCAGGGCTGTCCTACCTACTGGGATTGTTGCGTGCAATTCATTTCATTTTTCTCTGCAAAAGAAAATGCATCACTCTGTCTTCCCTTCAGTTGCAAAATTATTTTCTCTGGGAATACTATTTTTTGCAAATGGAGCATTAAAATGAAGAGTCAACAAAACGAGCTAGATCACATGGGGAAATGAGCTAACACAGGGCAGGGTCAAAGTCATGAGACAGTTTTTTCCAGGCTGTTCTCCTCTTGCTAAAGAACTAGGAATCCGCTATCCCCTTCCTGAATTTTTAGTGGCCAATTTTTAATTGCAATTGACTTCTCTCCAACACCCAACACATGACTGACTAATTGCGGGCCAATGGCCTGGCCTATGCTAAGTAGATCCTAGCTGAGCAATGTTAAACTAAAGAAAAATAAAATTGGAAAATCAGCCTGCTCAATTGTCATATAATGGATGCATCCCCCAAACAAATAGAAGTGATACCTGGATTATTTGGCCCCACTTTGTATATCTAAAGTGGAGGATGAATTCCTTATCTTTACATTCTCTATTAGGCCTTGTGAATGGTACAAACAGAAAAGACACCCATGATCTGTGGTTTAGTATTACAAGAAGATTCCTGGATCCCTTCTAACAGTGTTTCTGCTCATCTCACAGAGTCTTAGGGGGTTTTTTGGGCTACTCTGACCCTTGCTCCTAGAGTGGTTCCTGCCTTCTGTCCTGCCCAAGTGGGCTCTTTGGGACCCGCAGCTCCTCAAGAGATCCACTGATGTTCTGGCATTTAGCTTGACTGGGTTCCTGGGTATAGACATAGTTCTCTTCACTACCACTGGTGCTGTACACGGGAAACAGGAATCAAGGTGGCATCTGGTTTGTCAAAGTCCCAAAGAACCTTGAGAAGTCAGTTAAGTCCACTATCTGCCTGGAGGGTATTTTATTTGAAGGACATGTCATAGATTCTAATAGATCCTTTCAAGTAAATTTTATCTTTTTTCCCCATGGTTAAAGCAGGCAGTGGAATTTACATTTATTTTGAAGATAATTGTTCCCAGATTGATTTTCTGAAAGCTGATTATTCTAGATTTTGGAAACAAAACCAAAGTTCAACACCACAAGCCAATCCTACGTTAAAAAAAAGTAACTGGAAAAGGTCAACAATCCACTTGTAAAATCATTTTATTGGTATAAATATACATATGAATAAAATACCTTCAGCCTATAATGTAAGTGATAATTTGTGAAATGTGTTATAAAGAGTAGTAGTTTGATTTTTTTACAGGTGTCAAAGTATTCTCTCTTAAAATCACACATTAGAAGCTAATATGCAGACAGAAATTAAAGGCCTTCAAAAACATGAATATTCATAAAAGCTCATTCCAATCACCTATATACATTAATCTGGGCACATGGCAGAATCAGCTGTGGGCCTCTCTCACTCTGTACTTAGTAGCTGTGCTTGCTGATGGTATGCAGAGGTCACCGACCAACTTTAAATGTACAATTCCACATCAGGAAGGAAGAAGTTCCCCATGGGAGAATGTAAAAACCATACCCAAGATCTAATATATATAATTTATACAAATTATTTATTAGTGTGCTCTGTTAATATAATTACAATGTGCAATTGCATACATCAAGAATAAATTGCTCTATCGAATCATGTGCATATTTGACACAGGTACATTCGGCAGTACCCCCACGGTCTGCTGGGTGGTGTTACTTGTGTGAGTGTGTGTCCAGTTACTTCATTTACCCCCCAAAACTCATCCTCAGGGCAATCGGTAGCTGCCTCAGAAAAATTCAAGTAGGGCCCATGGAATAATTGCTGGCTTTTGTTAAAGGCATATGAAGGAATGTTTAGAAATCAAACGCCAAGGGTTGGAGGAAGACCAAACAAATGTGCTTCAATTACCAAGAAATGGATCTGTTTCTATTCTGCAAGGGGGGAGAAAAAAGGGAAAGAAAAAGAAGAGAATAAAGCACCAGGAGAAGAATGCCCAGGAAGAACAGGTGTTGCCCTTGGCTCCCCTCTGCGGGCTAACAAAAGCACCCTGCCCAGGAAGACTTCTGAAAGGGTGACCTTTACACAAAAATAAACTCTTTTTCTGCTTCTTCCCCGGAGTCACTAGATTTGCTGCCTTGATGGCCATCTTTACTGGAGGACCGCTGCTTTTGTTCTTGATACTCCTGGGCCTGCTGGCCCCAGCTTCTCCTTGAAACTGAAATAGAAAGGGAAGTCATTCAGTTTTGGGCAAAGTTATACCAGTGGCTTGAGTCACTGCAGTGAGAGGCAGGATGCCTGAAAAGCCGGACAAGGGGTAGGGTTCAGGATTAATTTTCTCAGAAACAAACTTGCCGTTATGTTTAGAGACTCTAGACAGAAATTTAAAACAAAAGCAGAAACAAATTAAAGCAAGAAAACACACAAAGACCAGTCTATGACAGGGTGAACCTATCATAGATGGGGTCCAGAATCTGAGGACCCAGACGGCAAGGATGTTATGGACGGAGGGAGAGGCAGGAAGGAGGAGTGTCTTGAATGTGTTCTGTGTCAGGGGATGCCTCTGCTGCCTGGGGGTGTGTGTGTGTCGCAGTTGCCCCCTTATACAGCAGAAAGAACAGGGGAAACACAGGCTTGAGGAGGCGCTGGCTAGACAGATGTCCCATTTGATGCCCTCTGCAAATATAGGACTGGTCATCCGGTATGGGAGCAGAAGAACAGGAAAGGCCCCAAGAATCTCTGCCAGACCATTCTGTGTCTCAGAGAATCCTCGGTTTCACTCTCTAAGAGTACTTTAAAGAATAATGTCTTAAGAAAACAAATTAAACACTATGATATATTCAACCCTCTTGGAGTCAACCTCCAGGTAAAAAAATTACTATTATTGTTGCCTGCTCTGATTACATATAAATATAAAGAATCCTCTGAGACTTTACAAAGCATGATGGGAGAATCATGACTGGAATTGAGCCTCTGTTATGTGGGTTTTGTTATTGTCACTCCTCCCAACTATTTTGTGAGATATGTTTAACCTGGATTTAAAATAGATCTGCCTCTCTCCAAAGCCCATGGTCTTTGCTGCTTCGATAACTTGAAAAAAGTCCAGATGCCATACTCCAGCATAGCTATCAAGGGTTATTAAATACTTCTCTTCTTGTCTATTGTAAAGACACCACTTGAGCTAAAAATACTCTGTGTGGCTTGAAGAAAGATGCAACTACCTCAATATTCCAATGAAAAACACATTGCATCAATCCCGAAAAAGCTATAGGATTCATTTGATAGTTCTCATCATTTTGATCTTTGCATTCTGCGGAAAAACTCATCTTGCCAGGAGCTAGCTATTTAAATATTTAATACATTGTAGAGTGATTGAGGAAGTAAAAGTTCCTTGAATCTATATTCAAAATGCAAGCATAGTAAAGTGCTTCTTTTGCCAATCGGGTATTAAAGCCAGATTCTGGCTTGGCGCCTGTGGCTCAACAGGCTAAGGCGCCAGCCATGTACACCTGAGCTGGCGAGGTCGAATCCAGCCTGGGCCTGCCAAACAACAATAATGGCTGCAACCAAAAAATGGCCGGGCGTTGTGGCAGGCGCCTGTAGTCCCAGCTACTTATGAGGTGGAGGCAGGAGACTCCTTTGAGCCCAGGAATTGGAGGTTGCTGTGAGTCGTGATGCCACGGCACTCTACCCAGGGTGACAGCTTGAGGCTCTGTCTCAAAAAAAAAAAAAAAGCCAGATTCTGATCTCTAAACAATAAAAATTTAAATTTTTGGTTAATGACATGAATTGAAATTACGCAAAATTCTGAAAAGAAAAAATTCTTTCATAAAATTAAATATATATATATTTTAAATTTGACTTCTTTTTGTCTAACAATTTCAGGCAAATTCTCAGATTGGGGGACAAAGCAACAAACAAATATTGCAATTGATTTCTACTTTAGAAGCTTGCATTTGGTGAAAAAATTATATTGGTCCTTTGAAAATGGTTAATAACCAGGTTTGAGAAAAAAAGTTAATAAATTTTTATGAATATTGTTCCCTTTGTCACAAAGCCAGTTTCATACTTAAAGAGTTCTTTAAGTATGAAGAACAGGGGGAAGAAAGATGTATATCTTCATCAAGAAGATGATTTATAATAAATCTAATTTCAAAATAAGAGCACTATTTGTGATATTTGATAGAAAAAATTTTTCATTCTACATTAAAACCAAAACAAGTTGCTCTTATATAAATTGAGTCAAAATAAACTTTAAACACTACAGTTTCAAGGGAGAAAATAAATGTGGTAATACATTGCTCATTTCTCTTCAGAGCAAATATATTTGTTCTAATTCTTAGATAAAAGCAACAAACTTTTTATCCTTCCCAATATTTTAGCCTCCTTGTCTAATTAAGGTCTAATTCACATTACATAATGTGACATAAAGTAAGTTTCTATTTTCTGAAACTAGAGAAATTCATGTGACCAATAATGTTTGACCTAGAAATAAACAGAGATAACCCTATGTCACTACATCAGGCATGGTTGAAATTAGGAGAAACCCAACATGGGAATCTTCCTACAAAAAAGCAGACTGTCCTCCTATCTCTACCATGTTGATTCTTTTGAGTCACTGACACTGGGCTTCTGAGTCCTCCAGGTCTGGGGGTTGTAGAGGGCAGCAGCAGGGAAATGAAGAGGATACAGCAAATATGAACAATTTAACACCCCGGTTTCTGGGTTGATGACACAGCACCAGTACCCATCATGAAAGCAAAAACTGCAATTTATCCATCATAGTTACTAAGAGGAAAAACGGCATGTTCTTTCAAGAGGGTTGTCAAAGCATTTCACTATGTGGTAACATTATTTAAAAATTCATTCTAAGTATTTTCACCTTCATTGATTAAACTCTACCAATTATGAATGTGCATGTGATAATGAGTCTAGTACCAGGCTGGTGTCCCTAGTATAATAGGTAAGCATCATTTATGGATAGAAATCTGAAGGATAGTGAGATCAAGGAATTAATGCCACACAGCTAATGTGTTGAGTTTGGAAGCCAAAGTTCTCAGTCTCCCAGGCTCCAGCCTTACTAGGCCAGATCCCTAGTACAAACAACTTTATAGTGGAAATGTCCTTTGTCAAGTTTATTTCTGAGCTCTAAGAAAGAGCTATTTGATTGTATGTAATTAAGGTGCTATTTACAATAATAATGAAGTACGTTTGGTCAGGCTGCCATTAAAGGATGGTCTAAAGAGAATTATGTCTATTTGAAACTTAAAACTCCAGACTTTATTTCTAAAATATTCATTCATTTTAAAATTCAGACATTTTATTAATTCAGACAGACCTCCTTATAGGCAGCTTGATTTAATGCTTGATTTTATACAGGGCAAAAAAAAAAGTCAGATTATTTTACAAATACCTCTTCAGAACTATTTGTACAGTTAGGAGTGCTGGAGAATCTCTATGCAAGTGGGTATACACATATTTTTCCCCATTCTACATACCATTAAAATTAATTAATGGTAGGTACTTGAGTAAATGAACAGGTAATTTATTCAATACAAACACCCCACGTATATTCACATCCTGTCTATTGTGGCAACAATTGGTGCAGAGAGGCTCAAACGTGAAATCTGTCATTCTTGAAGATGATTTGACTTTGCATATATATGTGCTAATTTTAAAGCTCTGACACATGCATATGAACTCAGAATTAGAGATTCATATAAAAATTTGATATTTTCTCCATTGTAAGCCGAACTGATATCCATTATCTTCCAGGAGAAAAACATGATGATGACCTTAAAATAGTATTTAGTAGTCAGCTCGGATTTTTTATACTTTCTAGCAAGAATCCAAAATGCCAACCGTTAAAATTTATCTTGTAGAACTCACATAGGGGAAGTAGAACTTGGATCTGGTGGGAAAAGTAGAACAGAGCACTCACTGGCTTACAGACTATAATCTGCAGCCAAGTATTTGTTGGCTATAGGCTGGATTATGAAAGAAGAGAGTGATATATAAAAAGAATCTCAGAATCAGATGTCCTGTACAAATAGGACCCATGACAATGTACACAAAGTCGAAACCAACCATTTTCTTCAAGAAAACAGGATATTTTCTAACAAAAACATTATAATTTATAATTAAGTGTAAAAAGGAAATGATATAAAATTAAAAAGATGCAGTTACAAATATTTCTAGAAAAAGATATTAAGCATTTTACCTGTCAAATCCATATAGCCACACAAAGTAATAATCAGGATAAAAATATGCGGCATGCTTTGAGAACAATAGCCTCTGTTTGTTTCACAAATGCATGATTGGGGAAATTAAGAAAGCTGTTTTAGTGTAAACAAAGATGTTATTAGAGGGTTTAAAAGAAGGTACACACAACAATTTAATAGAATGGCTCTGCTATGCTATTTTTAAACCAGAAACTATTCAGAAAGCAGACTACTATGCAGTTCTCAAAGGTGAAGACAAATGCTAGGAATCGGCACTAACAAAACAAAATTAAAATGTTATACATAAAATTACTTTAATTGAAGCTTCTGTAAAAATTACTTTTGGATGCCTATCATTATTTCAAGAAATCAAAGCAGAAAAGCGAATACAAGATGGTCCTATTTAATTCCATCAAAATTTGACATGGCCCATCCCAATGAGAATTTAAAGCTAAAGGGGTCATGGAAAAATCTGGGACAGACACAGAATTTCTTCCCCTCACCTTTTTATTATTGAGGTTATCTCTGTGTCTATTCTCTTTTTACTTTAACTCACAGTCTTACTGTAAGATCAATGTCGTACTGGGAAGGAGGTGTCTCTGTGTGTGTTGTAAGTGCTTTTAGTGACCTCTTCAAGAAGGAACACTGCATCATTGATGCTTTGTTAATAATCAAGAAATATAAGACTGGGTGCAATCCATAATCCTAGCATTCTAGGAGGTCTACGCAGGGGAATTGCTTGAGCTCAGTAGTTCAAGACCAGCCTGAGCAAGAGAGAGATCCCCAGCTACTTGGGAGGCTGAGACAAGAGGATCACTTGAGCCAAAGAATTTGAGGTTGCTATGAGCTGTGATAGTCACTCTACTGAGGGTGACAAAGTGAGATTCTGTCTCAAAAAGAAGAGAGAGAGAGATAAATCAATTGATATAATAGTTCAAATGTAAAATTCCAGAATCTAGAAACACCTATGTAACCTCAGATGCCTTAACCGAAAATGCAATAAAGAGAGAATCTGGTTTAATACAGTCTCAAAAATAACTCCACCTTTCTTCAGAAAGTAAATGTCATTTACTATGACTGAAGATAACAGATTTTCTTGGCACTACCAGAGAAAATTGCTTATAAAGAAAAGAACTGAGCATTTCTCTGATAATTAAGGATAGTGAGCACCAATGTACACAGCTATGATTTAATAAAGATAGAAAGAAAGAAAGAAAGAAAGAAAGAAAGAAAGAAAGAAAGAAAGAAAGAAAGAAAGAAAGAAAGAAAGAAAGAAAGAAAGAAAAGAACTGTGTTTCTATAAACAAGTCTACTACATAAGAAATAAAATTGAAGGACCTACTTGGCTGGTTTATTCTAGGTCAGGTGCAACCTGGTCCAAAGAGAAGTTCTTTTCCTTATGTGACCTATAGACTTTGCCTTATGCTCTGAGGGATATCCTTACCCACCCTGTCATCTAGCTGTATGCACCAGAACACCAGGCAAGCAAGCACACAGGCCTTATCCCTTGGTATTGATTGAGAAGGCAGGGTCCAAATGTTGCTGCTGGTGGGTAGTCGGTGGATGCTTCTTAAATTCTATATCATGGAAGGTTCTTAAAGACAATAATTCCTAGTTGAAGAATCATAACTCATTGGGCTGTTAAATTGTGAGGTAGATCATAGGACATTTATTATTGATAATAAAGTACTAACGTTTAAGAATGGTTTATCCCTATAACACTGTCACTTCCACTAACTTGTATGCTGAAATGCTTTCTCAGGAGGCAGTTAAGTGTATGGAGTTATAGCTAGAATGCTGGGCCATGCACCTAATCCCTGGGAGCCTAACTACTCTCCCTGATAAAGTTTTACAGTAGCACAAAAGTCTAATTACAAAAGCAGAAGTCCTTTAAGGAAATCTCACATACCACAGTATTTTATATTCTTTAAAGATACTATGATTTCCTTTAAAAGATTTTTGGAATCAATTTATAAAAAGTTATTAATCAGGAAATTGATAAATAGGTTAGTTACAGAAAAGACATTTCCTCTCTGAGTTAAGCAATGCTTGTTCTAAAATGTCCCATAGGAGGATAAAGCTGATCCTTGAAATCTGTCTTCTTTTCATCTTTTGGGATGTTTTTGCCTGAAGAGAACATTGTAGAATTTACTACTGGGCCAAATGGAAGACAGAAGTCATAGCCTAAGTGCCAGAAAATAGAATAGATTGTTCCTAAAGGTTAATAAATTCATTGGTGCTTTTTATTTCTTACTAAAGGCTCACAAAATATCCACTGAGAGATGACGACCCAAAGTCTTCATTAAATGAGTGGTGTTTTATTGATCCTTTCCTAAAGAGTGTAAGAATATCCAATATTCTCCAAGGATATAAGCTCTATTGCTCTAAGAATGTTTTATCCAATCTCAGTTGAAACCTAACAGAAAAGTCAGGATATAAAGGAGAAAATAAGAAGCATGACCCCAAATATAAAAACAACCCTACATGATTACAAAAATTTAAGGACAAGTCACCAAAGTAACTTAATCCTCCTCATAAGAATTTCTAATCTTAGATTTTAAAGACAATATTTTTTGCCCCAAATGGAAGGACCATCCTGTTGCCATTCAGAAAAACTAAACCAAAAATAACAATACTCTGTTATATGACTAATCCCTGACCCAGTCCCATGATAAGAAGGTACTCAATTAAAGTTCATTTTTGTTAGTGCCAGTTCATAAGCTTTGGGTCAGCGGGGGATGATAATTGAAGGCTCTAACCATTTGTTGGCTGTGACTTCCTGTGCCCAATTGCATTCACTTCCTCTTCTGCAATGATGGAGTACAGTTTTGAAGGTCTTTTCCCTCTACTGGAAGGCTTGAGATTGTCATGATCTGAATGTCTTTTGTAATAATCTCCTCTTTGCACTACTGAGGAAAAGGGATTCATTTTACCCTTTATATTAGCACATACATCAATGTGTTGACATTAATATTAAAAATATTAATATTAAAATGAAATATCAGCTTACCCACCCCACTTAGGATTCAAGCAACCTACTGTGTTGGTCCTGAGCAGATACACCATTATCTACAGAATTCAACAGCCAACATTATGGAAATGTCGTGCAAAATGAAGTGAGCTCTGAGCCTGCCCCAAAAAGGTACTAACAAAAAAGCCTCAGTATTACCATTTTGATTCCACAATGGATTAATGAAAATCACATTCACAATGGAATAATCCAGAAGAATCATAGCAATTTACCTGTTTCAGAAATTAGTTGGGCACGCTAGTCCAAAGGGAAGCACAGAAGAGGGAAATGAAGTAATCAGCATGAATAATACATAAGAAAACAGAAATGAACACAACAGCAAGTTTATAAAGATCAAGATAGGGTTTACAAGTGGCTACCATTCCTAGGGCCCCCTAGTGGACAAGCTGATAAATAAACTAAGGTCAAACTCTTGCCACATCTGACATTTACAGACTGTTCTCAGACTACATGTGTATTTTCAGTCCAATTTCAATACAAAGTGATAACATCAGGATGATCCCTGTGATTAGGTTATTCTGGATCCCAGATGGAAGCATGAACCATTCCTTTTATTTGCTACTAGGGGGAGTGAGAAAGGGAATCAGACATCTACCCCTGAAGCTCTGAAATATTTGAGGAGTAACACACCCTAACTTCCTGGGGGGGAAAAAAAAACATTTAACTTTTTCATAGCAATGAAAAGCCTGCTAGTGGTATCCAGCGTCTCACCCACTTTGTCAACTAGAGCAGCTTCATAACACACATTTTCAGTTGGGATGCTGGTGGGTTACTCTAAGCCCTGTTTTAATCATCTATGGGTGTCCACATTTTGATTCTCTGTACCACATTAGAAGAAGAATCGTCCTGGGCCACATGTTTAAAAAAAAAAAAGATCCATGTATAATTTTCATTATATCTGCCACAACAGATAAACAAAAAAAGTTCTCACATAATTCACACGCAGCCTGTAGGCCGTGGGCTAGACACCCCTAACTGGGCATCTAGAAAACATTATTTTTCCAAAACATTAAAATAATGATTTTCTTTTTATTCAACCTTTTGAGGTTTTTCTTTTGCAAGTCCTTTAATGTCTTGATTGCTTTTGATGAGATGAACATTTCTATTTAACACCACTACCCCATCTGCCCTTCTCTTTTCTCTCCGTCTAGCTTCTTTTAGCTTCCTTGAAAGTAAAGGTATAAGGTTAGTAGTTTCAGAAAGGAAGGAAAATAAGAGAAGGAATAGGGAGGAGCTGGACGGCCAGAAATGAGCTGTTAGGGGACACTCGATGGCGCAGGCCACTCTGAACTGACACCACAATTGTTTTCCTTATACACAGTTTTCCAAAGGCTTTTCCTGTAATACTGACCCCTGTATTTGTTTACTTGGTGTGAAACAGACACCAGCTGCCTTTTGTGGCTTTAGTTTCTTTTTCACAGAAGTGGTTCACCAATTCTGGTCAAAACCCCACTTTCTTTTATTTACAGCCAATAGATGAATGAAGCTTCTACCCACCAAATAAATCTGCAAGATGGAGATGAGAAAATAGACAATGCTATTTTCTTAATCAGATGCCCAGACAGTACTCGGCAACACTTTCGATTAACTTCAACCCAAGACTTTTATCAATAAAAGAAAATAGGCCAATGTAGAAAGATACCAGAGCCAGAGAGATCAAAGAATTTTAAAGTGTCAAATCAATCTAAAAGAAAACATGGCAACTCTAAACCATAATGAAGATGATGACTCGCATGGCTCTAGGATTTCTTTACAGGTATTTATATTATACTTTATGGTAGGATAGAAGCCAAATCAATTGTGCATTTAAAAGAATGGGGGAAGAGGACGAAAGGAATGGCCTGGGTGCTGAAGCCACAACCATGCCTAACCTCTGATGATAACTGATCACGACTCAATCTGATTTGGGGAGAAAGCTTTCAAGTCGCAGGATTATCTTGCTATGCTCTTACCTCTAGCAAATTAGGAGGAAAATAGTTCAATGACTCCAAGGATGTCAATGCAGGTGCCACACTTTTTGAGCATAAGGAAGGTTTGACCTCATGGCTGAGTGAGCACGTGCAGGTGAATGAGGTCACTCAGGTCTGGGTGAGCAGCTCCTAAGCCTTAGCAATGGGGATTTACCCCAACTAGGGGAAGATTTTCTTGGAAATATTAAGACCTAGAGATATACAGGTGGTACCAAATAGGTCATAAAATCCTGTTTAGGGAGCTCCACACCTACTGGGAATCAGTTCAGGGACATCTATTACTAAATACTCTTAGCAAAGCAGTTAAACCTTGGGGTTGGGTACCTCGGCTTTGTTTTTCTTTCTTCACTAAGATCTAATACTATCGATTATGTTGAATTGGGTTTCTGAATTAAGAAATTACTTTGATTCCAAAAGTTTAATCTAAGATGCTGATTCTAGGATTAATTCCTTTCTTTTGAAATGGCCCTCCTCGGGGAGAGCTAACTCAGAGGGGAAAAAAAAGGAACTTACCTTCCTGGGGAAATGTCCTGGGACTTGGCTGGGGGCTACTCTGGTTATCTCTCTCCTTGTCTGAAGGAACTTTTTTCAGGACAGGTGGAAGAAGAGCAACTTTAGGGGAACTCGGGCCAGATGGAGAATCTGGGATGTCCTCTATGGAGACACAAGCACATGAATCAAACTGTTCCATAAACTAGATTCCAAGAATACAAATGTGGTAAATATTTAAATACAAATGACTTATTTTTTAAAAGAGCATCATAGAATTTTTCTGGCCAAAAATTAGTTTTGTGTCTCTGCTCAGTGAAGCAGAGACACAAATAACAGATAGAAAAATAATGAGTACTTATAAAAGGTTAAAATCTGCAGATACGAATCTATCCTGCAGATACAGAATTTCAATGATCTAATGTTTGAAAATTAGATTGTAAATGAAGCACATGTTCCTTCTGTCTCAAACAGGAAGGCAGTTTGGTTTTCTTAAAATATGTAATATTCATAACCCACTGACTATACCTGTTGTCAAAGTAAAGTAGTCACAATATACACGCATATGTAAATATGTGTGTGTGTAGGCATGTACGTAGTACCTACATAAACATCACGACATCACTAAGAATGACCTAGAATCATGGACTTTAGGAATCAGAAAGGACTTTGATCAAGGGACAAATGAAGAGATTAAATGACCTGCTAAGCTAAAAAGATGGCAAAATAGCTAGGACTAGAATTCTAGTCTCTTAATACCAAAGCCAGTGTGATTTCACTCTAATTGAAAGAATTCACAGAATGTCACTCCTTTCTCTGCATTGTTACCAGCAAGGTCATTCTCAAGTTGGTATGAGTGTCATGTGTGTAACAGACAACCTACAGCCAGATTTTCTTTGGTCTTATACTTCTAATTTGTCTCCTACTTGCTTCATTATATAAACAGGGATATGATAAGACACGTGAAGATAATGCCATCTACATTCACAATCTCTTACAACTGTAGTGGAGGGAAAATGAGATAGCATATTTGAAAATGCTTGATAAACTCTCAAACTCTATAGAAACGTCAGTGTGTTAACATAATTCTTGATGTACTAAGTGCTATGAAATATACGAACACTTTTAGTAAATAAACTAAAAATAAAAGCTTCTTGCAACAGAACAGTGAGAATTCGGCTAGTTTTCTATTCAGCATTAGAAACTGGAGTCAAAATACGATTGTCCCCTTTTATTTGAGGGAACGATGTTCTAAAACTGCCAATGGATGTCTGAAACCAGTTATAATACCGAATGTTTATTGCTACATACACACCTATGATAAAGTTTAATTTATAAACTAGGCACAGTAAGAGATTCACAATAAAAGTAATAAAATAAAGCAATTATAACAATACACTATAATAAAAGTTATATGAATGTGGTCTCTCTCAAAATACCTTATTATGCTATACCACGAGTAACTGAAAACACACAAAGAGAAACATTGGCTAAGGGGTGACTGCTGTCCTCTACAAAGTAGGTTAGATTCATTGCCTAAGAGCTATTTCCTCCCTTCAGACTAGAGACACACCTAGCTGATGAAAATGCTAGGAGCAAGTCTCCTTTTCGGGAAGTTACTTGCTTTCTATAAAAAAATTTCAACAATTTTCTTGCTTTCATTCTCCCCACTTCTCCTATTAAAACACGTTTTATATGCACCAATGTTTTTGTGTCCCCCATCATAAAGAACTTTGATTTGTGAAAAAGCTTGAGTAGAAATTAGCAAGTCCTAAGTGGTTTGTGTTAGAATTAGTTCCTTGAAATAAGCTAGGGTCCCCTTTTCTTTGTGGTTTCTCTTTGGTGACTGTTCACTGGGTTTTTCAAGGGACTAATGGGTTGTGAAGACCTGGGAGTATCCATCAGGCTAGTTGCTCAGCTAATGAAAGCAATGTATGAGGGAAAATGGGAATGACCCATAAGTGGAATGAGTTCAAATACACAGGATACTGCCTTTTTTCTCATTCTACCCCCCATTATCTGCATATTGATAAATTATGAGCTGGGCATCCTACTTTATAATATACGTGCCCATGGGGGAGAGGTGGGCAGAAGAGTGATTACCATGACAGGTGGCAAAGTCAGTGTCTGGCTACTACTCACCAGTTATGGGACTCTGTTCCTCATCTATAAAACAGGAGTGGTGACAAGGACATTGAGAGTTCATCCACATAAAGCACTTAGAACGGTGCCTGGCATAGAGTTATGTGCTCAATTAAAACTAGCCAGGATATTGATGCTGGTGATAATGATGATGATGAGGAGGAAGATGAGGATTTGACTACATGTCACTCAATAATCTGACTATGGATCTCTGTTCTTGTTTGCCTAAGTCTTGTAGGGGAATAAAGGGGAAGAGGTGAAGAGTTGATACGAGTTCATTATATTACTCATTCTACTTTTGTACATGTTTGAAAATGCCTATAACAGGAAGGTAAAAAAAAATTTTTTTAAAAAAGACCTAATGTGGGTTTTTTGTCTGAGAGAATAAGGCACAGGCTAATCCATTTTTAATACCTTTAAGTTTCTTCTGTCATCACATTTTCTAAACTGATAGTAAACATTTTTGTCAAGGGCCCAAGAGTATAAACATTTTGGCTCTGCACCCTGTATGGCCCCATCTGAATTACTCTGCCCTGCCACTGTGGTGTGGACACAGCCACAGCATAAACCACACCTATGTAAGTGGTGTGACTGTGTCAGGTAAAATATTATTTACAGGTTTGGCGCCCATAGCTTAGTGGTTAGGACATCGGCCACGTAAACTGGGGCTGGTGGGTTTGAACCCGGCCTAGGCCGCCTAACCAACATTGACAACGACAACTACAACAACAACAAAAACAGCTGGGCATCCTGGCAGACACCTGTGGTCCCAGCTACTTGGGAGGCTGAAGCGAGAGAATCACTTAAGCCCAAAAGTTTGAGGCTGCTGTGAGCTGTGACACCACAGCACTCCACTGAGGGCGACATAATGAGACTCTGTCTCAAAACAAAACAACAACAAAAACAATGTTATTTACAAAACCAGGCCCATAGTTTACCAAGTCCATTTACCAGACGTGCTTGTGCTTCCCTTACTTGTGTCCCTCACTCTTAAACTGCAGCCTTTTAGGGTCTAAACACCCTGGAGACAGATTTTAGAAAGTCAGGTCAAGTACTGCAGATGGGTCAACACAGCATAAGGCTAATTTTCCTGTCTTGCCCACCTACAAACCTATAGCCCTACAAGCAAGGACAGTCTCAGTGCCCCCAGCCCTCGTCATTTTCACAGCTCCAACCAAGTCTCCCATGATCCCCTCTGGCAGAAGCCCCTGTGTCCACCCTGTTCACCAGCAGCTCATGAAACCACATGAGGAACTCCATCCAGCTGGCCCAGGGAAGCCACCTAGGCATGATGAGACTCCCTGACCAGCAAAATCCTTACCAGGCCTGGAGGTGGTTCTTGGTTTCTGTGGAATGATGGGCCGTGATGCCAGGGTGGGTTTGGGGGACTGCAAAGGAGGTTTCGGGCTGGTAGGTGTGCCGGAAGAGCTGCGAGACCTGGCGCCTCCTTCCACCTTGGGCTCTGCTTTGACATTCTTTTCTGGGGATCCCAAACCAAAGCGGTTCTCTGGAAGACCTGGGTGTACTTTAGGCACTAAAATTAAAAAGCACACTTTTTTACCTTGAAAATCAAAAGTCAGAGAAACCAATGATTTGAAGCTACAAGTCTGGTACAGACTGTTATACTCATTTATTTTCATTTCTCATCACAGACATTTGAGAACTGAAACATGCCCCTCTAGTGTATTTTTAGAAATATAACCTGCAGGTGAAAGATTAAAATTCTTCCTAGAAAAGCAATAAAAATGTTGGTGCTTTCCTGATCACCCCTGAATATTCCAGAGACGACAAGATTTTCATTTATTAGTGTACAGCTCCTTACTCATATAAAAAGGGAAAAGTGGTTCTTAATGCATTTGAAGCCTCCAGGCTTTCTCAGATCTGGCAGGTATAAGCAAGTGCAAGGGCCTTAGCTCTGGATGGAAATCAGGGCTTTGGCTGAAGGTTCTGAGTGAGCCAGGCAATGCTGACAGCCACAATCTCATGTTTGGTGAGAATGGCTCCAGAAATGTCATCCCATCCCTGCTTCTATGCATATTGCTGCATATTAATTTAACCAGACAACTGGCAAAAATAAGCCAGTAAAATGTGATTTATTGTCCAACTCTTACTGCATCAAGATACTATAGCTAAGCAAAAGAACTTTAAACAGCAAAATGAGGATTCTAACACACAATATATGAGTTACTATCCAGTTTCCATCTCAGGTTATCTTATTCTTTTATTATACCTAAAATGTCAGAGGGACAAAACAGACTGGATTTCAGGCATATTCTAGCTGCAAGGGAAGAATATTCCTGACATCAAACAAGTAGCCACTCATCTTTCATGATGAGTGTATAGCTTATTTTTAAAAACATTAGCTATGTCCCCATTTCCCCCCTCCTTTGCCAAAATGCCCATAATTTAGGAGTTTTCAATGAATAAGAAATCAGAAGTTCCTTAGTTTTGTTAATGTGAAAAGGTGCCCTGCCCAGGTATAAAGTTACAGTGGGGGGAAGTGTGCCCCACGTGGAGCTGGGGCAGGTGAAGGGCTACGGGTGTTTTAGTGAGAGCGGAAAACACACAACACAGCCTCTCCACTCTAATGTACCTTCTCTATCAGTCACGTGTGAATAATAAGACTTTTTCCTAAAAGGGTGATGGCAACGGTCTGACTTACCTGCCCCACCTCCATCCAGCCGTTCCATGCTGCTCAAGGTTGGGCTGGAAGAATCCTGGGATATGGCATCATTCCCAAGCTTCTAAGAAATTCAAGCATCAAAACCCAAAAAAGAACACATTTATTTAATGTATAAAGAAAAAGCAAAGTAGATAATAAATGACAACAAATAATAGCTCTTTAGCTTGACCACTGTTACTGTGACCATGCCTGACCTATCTGTCTCTGCAGGCGCTCCTGCTCAGCCAAAGCTATGAGAAACACATCCTATTTTGTGTTATAATCAGGCTCTGGGGTCCAAAAACTGACCAGTTTCTCAGAAAGCTCCCCGCAGGTGAGAGGTGCATGGGGCCAGGGAAGTCTGTGGGTTTTCTTGTTTTTCTTATTGAACACTGCACTGGCTCTGTAGCCCATGGAGCTTTACACTCCAGAAATTTACAGAACTCACTCCAGGTTTGTTTTCTACAATTCTAATTTAAAAAGCAACAGAAAGCTGGGCGGTGCCTGTGGCTCAGTGGGTAGGGCTCTGGCCCCATATACTGAGGGTGGAGGGTTCAAACCTGGCACCGGCCAAACTGCAACAAAAAAATTGACAGGTGTTGTGGCGGGTGCCTGTAGTCCCAGCTACTGGGGAGGCTGAGGCAAGAGAATCACTTCAGCCCAGGAGTTGGAGGTTGCTGTGAGCTGTGTGACGCCACAGCACTCTACCGAGGGTGATAAAGTGAGACTCTGTCTCTACAAAAAAAAAAAAAAAGAAAAGAAAGAAAGAAAAAAAAGCAGCAGAAAGCTTTCTAATTTCAATATACAATTATAGGTAAAAGGGGGTCTGAAGCAGGCAAGGTCTTTCTTGCCACTGAAGTAGAACCAAAGGACAGAGATCTTTTTTTTTTTTTTTTTTTTTAGGACGCAAATACAGATGAATGGGCTTGAGTTAATTAAAAAAAAAAAAAATCTGAGGTTGGGCGTGGTGGCTCACGCCTGTAATCCTAGCACTCAGAGAGGCTGAGGCAGGTAGATTGCCTGAATTTAGGAATTCGAGAACAGCCTGAGCATGAGTGAGACCTTGTCTCTATGAAAAACAGAAAAATTAGCTAGGTGTTACAGTGGGTGCCTGTAGACCCAGCTACTTGGGAGGTGGAGGCAAAGAGGATTGCTTGAGCCCAAGAGTTTGAGGCTGCTGTAAGCAACTCTATCTAGGATGACAGAGTGAGACTCTGCCTGAAAAGAAAGAGAGAGAGTGAGAGAGAAGAAAAGAAAGAAAGAGAGAAAGAGAAAGAGAGAGAAGGAAGGAAGGAAGGAAGGAAGGAAGAAAGGAAGGAAGGAAGGAAGGAAGGAAGGAAGGAAGGAAGGAAAGAATGAAAAGAAAACCTGCAGGTGGGAGAAATTAGTGATGGTAAATATAGGAAAGGTAAAAAACCACCCTCTCAGGGTCGGAGTGGTAAGTGGTAAAGCTAGGATCAGCCTCTCCCTCCCCGGAAGCCCACATAAGAGTGAGACATTTAGACACAAAAAAGAAAGAAACAGCAAAGTCCAGTGTTTACTTAATAATACCTAATAATCCTGTTGACAAAGATGATCTCCATCTACTTTTTGTCTAAAAAGTAGAAGAGGTGGACAGTAGCCCTGGAGGCAGAATGATTCCTGAGGCAGCCTGACCTTTAGCCTGTTTGTTCCTGCTCATCTCACACTTTTCACAAATCTAAAAAGCAAGTATATATCTACAGCTAATTCTTAGCCTTAAACTGTTTCTGATGATATATGAAGGGTTATTCGAAATACAAGCGCAGCCTCATTCCCTGCATTTCCATCCCTCTACCTGGGCCACGTGCCCCTCAGGAGTGATGGCTCTATCAGAAGGCAGCCCCCCAGGTAACAGGAAAGCTGAGGCTTTTCTCAGCCAGACGACCAAAGCTTTCACTAGTGGAGGATGCCGAGCAGGTCTCTGAGAAGTAATGTAGTACAAGGGCCGCAGCTAACGTGGCCACATTATGGAAAAGTGATCCCAAGGAAAAGAAGATCCCTGCCAGCCTTCTGTACCGAGGACAAGTGTCTGCAGGGCAGGGCTGGGCCATGAAGTCCTATCTGGGCCTCTCCCTTTCAGGCTCCCCCACGTGCGGGGCGGGCCCCCAACGGTGAGGGCCTCCTTAAATTTTGTACCCTGGCCCCCTCATTTTCCTGCATCTGAAAAATAATACTGAGGTTGTTTTTTGTTTTTCCTCCCAGGTCTTCAGAGGTAGTCATAAATCCCCAAATGACTACATGTTACAAGAATATAAAAATGTAATGCCTGCTATCTTTGTGTACAGGCAGCTGACTTGGGGGCTCCCAGAAGAAAAGGTATGAACTCTAAACATTCCTTACCTGTTACTCTGCTTCGCTAATAAGTGATAACATATGTTCATATATACTATTCATTTTCTTCAAATACATTAGCTTAAACATCAATAATGCAAGGAGACTACTCAGAGGAGGGTGAAGAGACCATATAGTATTTTATCAACAGTATACTCACCACTGACTTGTACATTGCTATCTTTAAAAAGAATACAGTCATGGCACTTTAGAGAAAATATCCTAAATTTTTTTTTTAAACTATATTTTATTATTTGATTATTCTGATAGAAGACCCTTGACTGGTCTGAATTGTAATACTAAAGATTTTTAATAATGTTTAATGTTAAACATGCCTGTAATGCCTATAATCCTAGCCCTTTGGGAGACCAAGCAGGAAAGACCACTTGAGGACAGGAGTTTAAGACTGACCTGGGAAACACAGTGAGACCCTGTCACTACACACAATTTTTTTTTTTAATTTAGCAGGGTGTGGTGATGCACACCTGTATTTCTAGCTACGTGGGAGGCTGAGCCAGGAGGAGCACTTGAGCCCAGGAGTTTGAGGTTGCAGTTAGCTGTGATTTGGCCAAGGCACTTTAGCTTAGGCAACAGAGGGAGACTGTGTCTTTAAAAATTTTTTTTTAAATAAACAGACACTAGATGGCGCTAAGAGATCATTAGTATTACATAAGCCTTGAACAAACAATACTGAACCATAGGGATCTTGTCACTTTGAGCTAATTTATAAATCAAATCCAAAGTACATAAGTAAAAATGCTTTAGTATTTCTTATCTTTCCACCAAAAAGAAGCTTTCACCACTGGAAACAATGATAAAATAAATAGCATATTAGTGAAAACAGCACATTCACTGTTATAAATTTACAAAATGGATTAAACATTTTATTGAACATCTAACTCACTAACAATGTGGTTGAAGTATTTATTCAGAATTCCAACAGATGAAGGCCTCATCATGCCTTCTTTATCAAATCAGCACACTATAGATGTATGGTCTCTCCCAACTGTTCCCCAATGGTTCATGAGTGAATTGTAGGTAATTTATAATTAGAGAATTGGTAGATAATGTTGGTGTTGATGGGAGTATTTTGGTGAACAGATGTAAAATTATGTGGAATGGAGGAGTTAATATAAGAAGAACAATAATCAGTTGTTTAGAAGTAATAGTTATGCAGTTTAACATTTACTTCCTGAAAATCAAGGGTTCACGGTATGCACAGTTGTACATGATACTTCAAATAAAATAGACATTCAATTTTCCTTTGTTTAGAGAACCAGTTGTGCTAAAGTAAAAGCTCAGGATAATGCATAGAAAGCAAAACCTGAGTTAAACATGGTAATATCCACCTTAGTGATCATAAGAAGAATTCTTTAAGTAGCTATAAGAGAAAATAGAAGGAAAGAAAAAGGAAGAAGGCAAGAAAAAAAGGCAACCTTATACTTTAAAAGGAGGTTCAAAGAATGAATAATGGGCCAGGCACAGTGGCTTACACCTGTAATCTTAGCACTTTGGGAAGGTGGGACAGGAGGATTATGTGAGGCCAGGAGTTTGACACTCGCCTGAGCAAGAGCATAACACTGTCTTTATTTAAAAAAAAACAGAAAAACTGGGCATGGTGGCTTATGCTTATAGTCCCAGTTACTTGAGAGGGTGAGGCTGAAGAATTGCTTGAGCCCAAGAGCTTGAGGCTGCAGTGAGCTATGATGCCACCACTGTCCTCTAGCCCAGGAGACAGAGCAAGACTCTGTCTCAAACAAACAAACACACAAAAAATTACATTACATCAGATTTGGAGGGGATCTTAGCAATTTTTAAACTACACAGTTTTTCTTTGTAGCAAAGATAATATACATCCATGGTCAACTATCCAATTAATTCTAATAGAATACCTTGACCTTCTGTTTCAGCAAGAATTTTTAGGATGGAAAAAGGAAATAACTGCAAAATAAATTCTGCCTTTATATAACCATAATCTGGTTTCAGTATTTTACTTTGCTTCTGTCAGTACTCCATCTGGATTCAGCTGACTCAGTCTTTCCCCCCAGATGTGAACAGATGTTTGCCCAGAACAGTTCCCACAGCTTGCATGACAGGCACAGGAAGCACCTGGGCAGGTGGGAGAAGATGCATCTTCAAAGACAGTGGCCTCTCTTCACAGGCTGTGCCACACACGGGCATGTTCCTGGGGCCAAAGTAACAACATGGCCATGCCTTCATGGTCTGTGCTTCATGTTATTTAGGAATAAGTCTTTTGTTTTTGGATTGGTATGTAACTAACAGACTATTCTTTGTTCCTTGTTCCTCTCTTGCCCATAAAAACTGCATGAAGGCAAAAACTCAAAACAGGATAATAAAGTCAAAACAAATTACCCCTTATCTTGTAAAGATAGAGAGTAGACTGTGTAATAAGGAGTACAAAGTGAGAACTAGGGTAAGGCCCCAAACCCTGCCAAGGAGTATGCGCACTAAAATGATGATAATAATCAGCCACTGTTCCCTCCTTTGGTTAATAATACTTGGCCACTGTCTCCTATTTGCTTTCAACTGGTGGTTATAAAGAGTCTTAACTTTTTCTGCACAGCTGGTAGTTATAAAGATTCTTAACTTTTCTCTGTAGATAACATCACCACTTGGAATCCTAAAGGTAGTTTCTAAGATATCTTCCAGGCCCTGCATTCCAGTTGTTTGGCCAACCCACCCAGAACAGCAGCCCATACCAAGAAATTGACTCAACTGAAATCATGTCCCCAGGAGCTGAAGCAAAACAAGAAGATGCTTTCCAGACCCCTATAATTTTGCCCCAAACTTAGCAAATTAGCAAACCTAAGTACCAAATTCCCTGCCTGTTGAACTATCCTTAAAAATCCTGTCTCCTCAAACTCAGAGAGACAGATTTAAGATATTTCTCGTTTCCCTACTTAGTGCTATGCAAAATAAACTCTTCCTCTGCTACAAACCTTGCTATCTCTAGATATTGGCTTTCTCTTGGCAGTGGGTGGGATGCAACAATTGGTGGTTACCAGAAACTTGGAAGGATAGGAGAGAGGGGATGAAAGGGTTGATTAGTGAGCACAAAAACACATTTCGATAGAATAATTAAGACCTGATGTTTGATGTATCAGTAGATAATACATTAACAATAATCTATTGCCTATTTTGAAATAGTAGAAGAGAATTATTCAAATATTTCCAGTTAAATGTTTAAGGTCATCACCTTAGCCCGATTATCCTGATTTGATCATTATATATTATATGAATATATCAAATTATCATATGTACCCCCAAAATAAAATATGTACATCTACCATGTATCAAATAAATACATAGATAAAGGCCCACTCTTACCTTCTGTGCACAAGCAGCTCTCTTCTCTTGCTTGGCCTTCATCTCCGCCAGCATACCACTGCCCATCACCTGCACCCCATACCTCCGCCCACCCTGCGGGCTGCTCTTGCTGTCACTCCGGTCCATTTTCCCCATTTCTTCCCCATGACTGTCTTCAAAGGAGTCCGGTGTTTTTATCTCCTCTATCCGTTCAGAACTGCCATTGTGCTCAGCTGCTTTTGGGTCCTTCCTGGGAATGTCCACAGCTGGACTTCTGACTGACCCTTTTGGGGAGGAGGGCTCTTCTGTCATCAAGACCGTTGGTGGGCGCTCAGATTTAGACCGGGATTTGATTAAATTGAGAAAGCCACCACTTTTCCGAGAATCTCGCTTTTTCTTTTCATCTCCTCCTTCACTAAGCTCATGGAAATCTGAGCCTCTTGTTGACCATTTCCTGCATTTCAAACCAAAACATAGTTTCTGTGGGTTTTACTGTATATAAGTTTCAGCAGGACTCAGTCAAACTATAAAGAGGGGGAGATTGTTGCATATACAGCAACATTTGAAGCATTTACAAATGTTGATTTGAGTTACTGTGCTTAGGAAATAGGAGGATATGCAGAATCTTATAACCATACCCATGGATGAGAAAACTGACGCGTACACATTAAGATTGAGAATTTGAAGGTGTCAGTGGCAGGACTGGGAAGAGAGGTGAGGGGTTTTTTTTATATTTAAACACTATAGTCAAGGGCCTTTCTGTGTAAGAACTTCCAACAAAGCTGGCCTTACTAGAGATGGGGGGGTGGACTACCTTATTTAATTTGTGGAAAGAGCCCTATTGCCCCAGAATAGCCTAACGATCCTTCCATAATTATTAGATAACATCTGAATAACACCCTTCCTGCTCAATCCACTTGCTTTAATGTAGAATAACTAGAAAAGGCAGAGAGTGAGCTTCTGGAGATAGTTTTCAGAAAGATAATGTTCTAAACTTAGGAAATGGAAGGAGAGAAAAAGTAAATGAAATGAGCTAAGTGGGCAGCATCACAGACAACTGTCTCTTATATAAAACTGGCAGGCTGAGAAGCCATTTAGCTCCCTTGAATCTCCATTAAAATAACAGCAAAATATTAAAACAAAACATAAACCGCACAGAGGAAGAAAGGCAAAACCAAAAGACTTTGGAAGCCAAAATACAGAAATTATGAATGAAAATTGATTTAATAAATCTAACAAAAGTGAACCTTAAGCTGATAGTAGGAAAGGCCAAGAAGTAAGCAGATTGGTACTGGCTCCAGAATCAGGAGCAGCAGTCACTCCTGGAAGTGGAATTGGAGAAAGAGCTTAAGAAAGGAAGAATCTCTTCTCTGTAAAGCCCATCCACAAAATCATTAGATTCTCTTCCCAAATCACAGAGCCTACGATGCCTACCTATCCCACCCCAATCTGAGCTGAGTGTAGGAAGTAAAACCAGGGAGGCTCAAGAAAGCCTAGGGAACATGGATATCCCCAGCCCTTTTCTCTTCCTGTGGATGGTAGAATCAGGAAAGCAAGTTTATACCTTCCAGGAGATCAGAGACATAAAAAGAATTAAGATGTAAAGATTGTGAGAGTCAGAGAGACCCCATCCCCCAACAAAATGGTCCAGGAAAACCACCCTACATTGAAGCCCACAGGTTGACAACAAGCCCTACCCACAAAATTTCCAAGAAGCTCATTTGTGGCCCATTCTAGAAGGTAGGGTAAGGGAATACAAAGAATAAGAAAACAGGAGAGTCAGGTACAGTAGCTCACACCTATAATCCTAGCACTTTGGGAGGATGAGCTGGGTAGATTGCTTAAGCTCAGGAGTTTGAGACCACCCTGAACAAGAGCAAGACCCCGTCTCTACTAAAAATAGAAAAAGTAGGTGGGCACTGTGATCCCAGCTACTTGAGAGGTTGAGGCAACAGGATTGCTTGAGCCTAAGAGCTTGAGGTTGCTGTGAGCTAAGATGCCATGGCTCTCTACCCAGGGTGACTGAGTGAGACTCTATCTCCAAAAAAAAAAAAAAAGAAGAAGAAGAGAGAGAGAAAAATGGTAAGAGATAGTAGATTAATAGAGGAAATATATAATTTGAATAATGAAAGTTTATAAGAAGAGTACAGAGAAAAAAGAGAAGAAATTATGACAGAAATAATTCAAGAAAACTTCCAAAACCAAAGGACATGAATTTCCAGATTGCAAAATGGCTCATGAATGCCCAGCAAATCAGTTTGAAAGAATGAAAATTTAAAAAACCCACTCCAGAGCAGATCATCATAAAATTTTAGAACACTGAAATCACAGCGATATCCTACCTGCTTCCAGGGAATAGGAAACAAAAACAAGTTGCAAACAGTGGATCAAGACCCAAAGAGACATTGGGTTCTCATAGCAATACTAGAAAATAACAGAGCAAAGGTTTAAAAATTCTAAGACAAAACAGATTCCAATCTACAATTCTTTATCTAGTGACATTATTAATCAAGACAAAAGATATACAAGTTACAGAAACTCACATCCCATACTCCCTTTCTTAAGAAGCAACCCAAAGAGATAGTTTACCACCAAATAAAGACATAAACACAGATAGACACTGGCCAATGGAAATAGGAAAGTGACATAGGAATGAGATAAGGGGATCCCTCAGCAGATTATGAGGAAGATCCGAAAAGGCAGCAGTGGAATAGGCCTAGAGCTCAGATGGGAGTTGGTCAGGTACTGATTTGAACACATTGAGAGAAGATTTCCATCATTACTGTAGGGGATAAGGCAGTGGTAGGAAGGTGGAAAACCCAAGCAAATGAAAAAGGGGACAATTATCAACACCAGGGAAAATAAAAAGCTGTAGGAAAGAGGAAAGAAAATGTAATCATGGCATACTATATAACTCAGCTGTGAATATTTACATGTTCAGATGGAAGCAAACATGAAATACTGATCTAACCAGTAGTTATGATCTCCATCAAAACTCATATTGAAGCTTGTCAGTACTGAGAGATATTGCCTTTTCAGAGGTAATTAGGTCTAATGATTAACAGGTCTAACAGATTAATGAGACTGGGCTAGTTCTCACGGGAATGGGTTGATTTTCAAGAGAGTTGGTTGCTATAAAGTGGGTCAACTTCCCTTGTCCCCTCTCTTATCCCCTCTTCTCTTTTTGCAGGCACTTGCTTCTCCTTCCTCTTTTCTGACATGTTATGGTGTAGCAAGGGGCCCTCATCAGAGCTATTTCCAGCATCTAGAACTATGAGCTAAATAAACTTCTCCCCTTTACAAATTACCCAATCACAGGTATTCTGTCATAACAAAAGAGAATGGATCAAGACATCAACAATTACGATAAAATTAAATAAAGAAGATGGGGAGAGGAAAAGAGAGAAAGAGAGAGAATGAATGTGTGGTGTGTGGTGGAAAGAGAATGTAGATGAGCTATAAAGGTTGAATATTCCTAATCTGAAAATCCAAAACCTAAAGTGCTCCAAAGTCTGAGACTTTTACGTGACAATATAATGCTCAAAGGAAATGCTCATTGGAGAATTCCGGATTTCAGATTTTCAGGTTAGGGAAGCTGAAGCAGTAAGTATAAGGTAAATATTTCAAAATAAAGAAAAAAATCTATAACCTGAAACACTTCTGACCATCCTTTAAGATTGAAAAACATAAAAGCAAGGAAAGGAGGAAGGGAGGAAAGGAAGGAAAGTTATTAAGGAAAATGGAAGCAAAATTTACAACTGGATAAATAAAAATTAGCTGCCTCTAAGGACCAGGGAGTAGGGACAGAAACAAGAGACTTTTTTTAAAGTCTTGTAGAACCTTTGAACCTTATGAGTATGTATAATTTTGATTTTCAAAGTTTCTTCTTACTATGCCATAATTTCACATGTGCCTTGTCCTTTACATCTCAGCCTGACAGCATTCTATTTTTTATAACAAAATGGAAAAAAATCACAAGTGTTATTAGAGATCCATTGTTATTTGATGCATCTGGCTCTACTTGTGCACTTGAACATGTACAGACTCCTGCTGGAGTAGTATCTCAGTAGAAAATGAATTTTATACCTTATACAATTTACCCAACTTTCATTCAGAGCCTATTAAAGAAGAAAGTAGCATTAGCAAGAGAGGAAATCATAATGGGAGAGGTGTAACAATACACACAGTCCAGATCAAATGGTCATGAACTTCCCCATTAACTGTAAATTTCTAAAGTTTAAGAGCCTACAATGGTTAAATGTAGAGTATATGGATGGAAACAGGTCAAGATTATCCTCAATTCACTCAACCTTCTGTGACTGGGCTATGTTAGACACTGAAGTTATAATGAAAAATAAGACTTAGGCATTGCTCTTGAGGAACAGAACTCTCTCTAGGAAAAAAAAGACTTGAAAGCAAATCATCAAAAGGGACTTTCCCAGTTTTCTCTGTTTATGTTGGTATTACTTGAATCTTTGACACTGAAGATACATTTATCTATTCCTTGTGCTGTATAAAAGAATTAAACAGACTCTCAAAGGATTATGTGTGCTCTAACAGATGTGTGCAGAGAATGGAAAAAAAAGTATTAAGTCATCAGTAGAGAAATAGCAATTAATTTGGGGCAAAGGAGAAATAAAAAGAAAGTTTCAACAAATAAATGGCATTTAGGTTGAAAGACAGAATAGAATTTTGCCAAGTATAGTATGCCAAGTTTCAAGGCCAGTGTCACAGAAGACAAATAATTGGGTCCTAAAGCTTATAAGATTCAGTAAGTTACACTATTATGGATATAAAAATTTAACTTACTTCCACCTCACCATCCTGCTGAGGCAAGATAAGGCACATCAATCTACAGAATGGAACTACAGTTCCTTCCCTTCCTGTGCCCCGCCTGCTGCCCTTGGCTTATCAGTATGGTTTAAATTCATTCCTGAATTAGATATCTCAAGGTGAATAATACTTCATAGACACAAATCCATGTCAAGAGTGTATTTTGGGATGGATCTGAATTTAGTTAGGGATTAAATAACTTTGTAGAAATCATGCTTGAAGACTGGAGTGTTTCAAGTGAAACAACTATTAACAAAAGTGCCACTGAACTGTCTTTTATAGAACCTATTAGCAATAAGAAAATGCAGGAAGAATTCTTTAGAGGCTAACTCTGAAGGCTCTTCACTAATTCTGCTCTTATTCCGACACTGTTCAATCATGCCTCTTAGCAGTGACTTAGCCCCCTCCTGAAATTTATCAATTTATGAACAAGGAGGACTTCAACATAAATAATTCCAGCATGCTAATGACCACTGCCCTGTAATGCAGCCATCCAGATGAATACAATAAGGCCCTAAACAAATACCTTGGGTGGCATATTTGTGGTCTGGTTAAAATAGCATAATAGCTCTGCAACAAGAGCATACCTCAGCAAAATCTGGAGGGCTTATTTAAATACAGATTGCTAGGTCCCACCTCTATTGATTCACTAGGTCTAGTGGAGGACCTCGAAAATTTATATTTCTAACATGTTCCCATGGTACTGGGAACATGGTACTGCTGCCCAGAGACTGTATTTTTCAAACCATCAGAACAGTAAAACCCATATATAAAATGAGACTTCGTACAGGGTAGACATAAAGTTTGTGTGCAATTTAAAATAGTTTAACATAGTAAACTGCCCAATGACTTTATGTCCACCCTGTATATTAAGTTTAGTTGCAGCTGTTAGTAATTTAAATGTGAGTTAAATGACATTATTAGTGAAATGACTCTGGACTCACTTGGAATCCATTTTGGTCACCTTCTTGGTGAAAAACTCATCTACACCTTCATCCACTCTCCCCATAAGACCGTTCTGTTCACCCTCTTGGGACACTATGTTGGCAGCATAGACCTGCAAATCAAACAGACATAATATTAACTCACATTCACCTTACTTCAACAAACATTTATTACTCTATTACCCATTGTGATAAGGACCATGGGAAGGAAAAGACTACTAAAATAGAAACCCACATAATCTACTGGAATAGAAGCCCTGTATACAATCATAACATCAACAGGAAGAAAAAAAAAAAACAAAAACAAAGTAGGCATGGTAAACACAATGCCACAATGTGTGGTGGAGGAATCATACTGACTGATGTACCAGAAAAAGCCAGTACCTGCAAAGAAAGACATGTGCTCAGGAAAAAGGGAATGCATGGAATAACGAAATACACACTAAGTTCTGAGAGTGGTGGTCACACACCTGAGGAGTGGGTGGGGCTGACCACTAAGGATGGAGCCTGGTAGACACTCATGGTACTAAGAGAGGCTTCCTTAGTGGCCGCTCTAAACCCTCTCCCCTGCCTCCTTTCCTTCTTAATGGAAGAGTCTTGATGCCTAGGAGCCAAATACTGTAATCACTTCCTCTTGCCTGTGAATGCTCAGCACGGATGTGGGACACACTTCTTATCAATGAGATGCAGGGAGAAATTTGCCTGGAGGTTCATGGACAGGTTTTCCTAAGAGGGGAGAGAATGTATTTTTCTACAAGATTATGTGAGGGAAGATGTGATGTCTGAGTTGCAGCAGCCACCTGGATTTCACAAAGGAGGACAAAAGGTCACGTGTTGAGATGACAGAACAGAAGAAAGCACCTGGATGCTTGTGCTGTGCTTCTCAATAAAATGGTCCCGAATCCTGAGACCTCTGAATTTTTTGTTGAGTGAGAAAATAAATATTTCTTATTGTTGAAGTAACTTTTATTTAGTTAACTATCTTATAACCCCCAGTTGAATACTTCCCAACTAATAATACAAAAACCTATAATGAACAGCCTTGAACTTTATGCTGGAGAGTATGGTGTTTACTTCACAGATGATAGGAAGCTATAAAGAATCATCATGGCCCAATCGGCATTCTGGGTAGATAATTCTGGGGCAGTGTGAAGAGGCAGAAATTGGAGGTAGGAAAACCTGTTCAAGAGCTCAGATCAAAGATTCTTAATAACAAGGGAGTAATGAAGAAGTAGAGAAATAAGAAAGGAAAGAATGGCGGTGCCAGCTCCATGGTGGGTGGGGTTCAAACCCGGCCCTGGTCAAAAACTGCCAAAAAAATAAAAAATAAAAAAAGAAAGAAAGAAAGGAGTTGCCCAAGATAAGGTCTAAATCACTAGGCTGGGTAAATGGGAGCATGTTCTAGGAATCACACTTGGGGAAGAACATGATGAGTGCCATTTTCTCAGGGGTTTGAGATATCGTGGGAAACCCCGAGGCAGGTATCCAGGAGGCAACGGAAAACTCAGGTGTCAAGACAGAAGTCGATGAGAAGCAATAATGAAATTATTTACCAGTATAGCATTTCTATTTGAATGGACAACTCCTATTGAGCTTAGTCAGATGCTTGATTTGTGTCTGCTGGTATATTAAATTAATATTTCATATAGATAGGTTGCAGGCCATGGAGAAAGAACATGCATCTTGCCTATGTTGTTAGGTACAAGGACAAATTCTCATGAGGCTGGGGTATCTGGTTTAGATGTCTTGCCATAGAATGGGGAGAAAGTTATTTTCTGTAACCATGATATGCAAATCTAAAGATTTTGAGAATTTGGCTTATATCTGCATGGGAATTGTTTAAAGAAAAGACCAATCATTTCCTTTAAGCAATCACTCACTTCATTCATCAGGAAACTCCTACTATGAAAATGAACTGTATATTTGTGTTCATATTTGTAGTAATAACATGCTGAAAAGTATGCACAATGTACAAAGAACCATATGACATGTGAAGAATAAAAACATTTATACCTCTCATCTGAATGCTGCTTTATGTGGGAACAAGGTTTTCGTAGGCATTGTAATTGAGCAGAGAGAGGATCACCAAAGTTCTATACCTTGCTTATGAGAAGAAAAGCTCATTGAAGAACTTTTATTTTGATTATAAAAGACAAAGTAGCAGAGCACTTGCTTATATTGTATTATCATTTTTCCTTTTGGAAAATAATAGAGAAGAGAACCCCTATGGCAATAACAGCCCCTAAGTTAATGCAGTGCTTGATAGTTTACATGTGTTGTACACATTATTATTTTGCCCTCACATTTACCCTTTGAACAGAAAAGGAAAGATATTTTGTCTTCTTTTTGACTAGTTGCAGATCAAACAGTGGCTCAGAGTATGCGAGGTGCCCATCGAGGTCACCTGACTGGTGGATGAGGAAGGATGTGACCCCCCCCCAGGACACATGGTGCTAACATGGGGTTTCCTTCCGGCCCCTTAAGTGACTCCCCTTTCCACTTGGAGGAAAACAAATTAAGTTTTACTTGTATAAAGTAAATTTTCCCCTCAGGAAAAATTTCTTTTTTTCCTGCTTTGAAACAGAATTCATAGCTGGCAGAAAAGGCTCTCTGGGGATAGGAGGAACATCAATGGGTTGCAGAGATGGAAGCACAGAACTGAACGAAGCGGTCTGCTCTCCTGCAGGACAGGCTAGCTTTTAGGGCTGCACTTCCGCTTATATATCCCCCAGTCCAACTCTGTCATTTTAGACAAAAAGACTGAGAGTGGACATGTTAAGAGAAGTCCACTATCACTGGGAGATCTCCAATGAGATAGTTTAAAATATATCTGCAGGGGGTGGAGTCAGCCTATATAAGCAAAGCAGTAGAAATTCTGAAGATTGAAATGAAATGTAGTTTGTAGAAGAGTTCAAGGCCAAACATGCATACTGTTTTAGCTCCTTTTCAAACAAAAGGAAAGGACATCCTTTCTTTCCAATACAGATATCAGAAGTTCTCAAAATCTCATTTGCTTTTGGTCTTTTGTCAAGGATAATACATTTCAGACTAAAAAGACTAGCACTGTTGTTGGAAAAGGGAGAGCAGAAACTCCAGTGCTGAGTTAGTGGCCAGAACCCAGTGCGTTTGCACTCAGACAAAGGCTTTTTTTTGCAAATGAAATCAGGAATTCCTGTTGTTGATATTTAATAAAGAAGGAAGACTTTGCACCTCTGGGGTGTAAATAAGAGTTAAAAGGATAATCTGTGAATGCTTAGAAAATAAGCCAGTGATTGTGAGGACTAAAAACAATTCAGACCACTCTCTGTTTTCCCTCTGCCAGGATTATTAAAGTGAATACACCAGGGAAACAGCAGGCGATGCACCTGGATTTTCACAAGGCAGCTGCCAAAACTCTATGTCTTCATAGGCCTGATGGAGAGAGACGGCAGCAACAAGGACAATTAGGTGTATTAGTAAGTCTTTGAACAAATATACCCAAGGACTGCTAATTAGTGAAGTGAATAATCATGGAATCTTACGTGCAGATACTAGACAGCAAAAAAAAAAAAAAAAAAAACTCATGGAAAATTAATGAGCTAAGCAATCAGGAAATGAAGAACCCAAAGGAAGTAAAATGAAAACAGTAATAAGAGACAAAAATAATGAGACAAAAACTAATGCAGTTGACAGAATTGATAAAAGTTGATTCTTGGAAAAAGACTAACAAACAAGACAACTGCAAAATTGACTAAGAGAAAATGCATTAAAATATATTAAAAGGAAACAAAAGGGACATAGCTATAGATACAGGAGAGATTAAAATATTGTAAAAGAATCCTATAAACAATGAGTAGTTAAACTAAGTGGATAATATCCTAGAAAAATACAAATTATCAAAATGGTCTCAAGAAAAATTAGGAAACCTGAATAGATGCCAAAATATGACAAAATAAAGCAAATCCCTAGTAAAATACCTACACATAAGCATTGCATGCATATAGCACACAGACCACATTTTGGCCCCAGATGGCTTCCCAGGATAGGCAAAGATAATCTCTATTATATGCAAACTGTTCCAGAGAATAGGAAAGGAAAAAGAGCATACCAACCAATATTATTAAGATAGTATAACTTTGAAACCAAAACTAGATAGATGTTCTACACAAGAATGAAAAATAATGTCTCTTTCATTTGTTCATAGTTGCAAAAATCCTAATAAAATATTAGCAAAGTTTGATGAAAATATTTCAAATGGTATATAAAATCAGCACATTGTACCCCACGATTGCATTAATGTACACAGCTATGATTTAATAAAAAAAAGAGAGAAAAAATATTAGCAAAGTCAACCAGTATATTAAAACAAAGCAAAAATATCATAAGAGTGCTATAACATTAGAAAACATGTAAATGCAATTCACCAAAATAGCAGATTAAAAGAAGTTAAAAGGATAACTTCGATTAAAAGAGAAAAATTATCAATCTCTACAAATACTGAAATAAAGTAAAATACAACAATTCACTGAAAAAAATGAGCAAAATAGAAGAAAACTTTCTCAACTTAGTAAGTAACAGAAGAAACTGCTATTCGCTTATCCAGTGTCCATTCTTTCTGTCTGCTCAGTAACACAGCCCTGACTTACTTGGAGTATCAATATGACCAACAGACCACTTATCTTCCTAGCTTCTCTGTAGCCAGGGGTGGAAATATGGTTCATTTCTGTCCATTGAGATATAACTGGACATATACTAGGACTCTGAGTTCAAGTTCAGATTCCCCCTTTTCCTCTATCTGAACTATGCTTATAAAAACAGATTACAGGCCTTGCCTGATAATAAGACCAATACCAGTCACCTGAAAGATCTGGCCATTAAAAAGATGAATGTAACCTGTGGCTGAATAAAGAGAAGTATGGTAATTAAAAAGAAGGAAGTGATATGGCCAATCCTACTAAAGCATGATACTCTATTTTGTCTTGAGTGACACACTGTAACATATTCAGAGCACAGTAAAAAGACCTGTAACTGGATTCCAGACAGTATAAGTATCATATGATGAATACTTGAAAAGAGCTGAGGAAATTTAGATTTGACTCAACAAATATTGGTACTGTGTAAGTCTACTCAATAGAAGAGACTTAAACAACATGTGGCACTCCAGATGATGTATGTTGGTACAAGATGGCTACGTTAAAATTGGAAAGATTGTTAGCAACACAAAAAATATAACTTGCTAATAATTAGAGCTTTCATAATATAAAATGGTCATTGAAAGAGGTCATAATAGATGGGATGGCCAACTGATGGCTGTGTGGGGTTTTTAAACACTTACTTCATGAGGGATCAGACAAGATGACTTCAAAATCCCTTCCAGCCCTTACAGATATTATGATTCAAAACACACAGCAGAAAATCTATTATGCAGGATTTAGATAACTTTTTTATGGCTCTAAAAATATTTTTTTATTCATTTTTTTTAGGAGATGGAGGTCTCACTATATTGCCCAGGCTGGCTTCAAACTCTTGGGCTCAAGTGATCCTTCTGCGTCAGCTCCTATATTGGGACTATAGGTATGTGAAACTATGCCTGGTTTAGCTGATTTTACTTAGAGGTGGTTCGTTTCATCACTGGACCAAGTAGTGTGGAGCTATACCAAGTACACAGGGCAAACTGATTGACACTGACATGTTATGCAAAGTAGAGCCACTGCACAGTATAATAATTCAGAGAATGACCACCGGTAAATCAGTTATCTGCCTTGAGCTTCCTAGTCCCTTGAATAGTGAGTAATCTTCAAAATTCTTTCCCCTGGGAGATGATTCTAGATAGTGGCAGAGGCAGGACTATATCCCAGTCCAGTGTGTTTCCCACCCTTCTATGTAAATTTTTCAATAAATTTTCCTTAAGGGAATACTTTTCACCTATAGCTATAATAGAAGCAATAGTTAAGTGGTAGTGGATATGTATAAAGCTGAAATCAGCAACCCTTCATTACTATTAGGTGCCATGGTTAGAACGTGTTTCTCAGGCTTGCCCATAGTTGTCTGGCTAAGTGGCCAAGTTCTAGAAAATGGCATTCAGCTGAAAGTGAAGTTCATCACTTCAATTATGAACTATATGAACCTTAGTGCTTTATGTGTCAACTTTTACCTGAATAGATAAGACTCCAAGGACCAAAGAGGAGGTTGCATCCGCTAAAAGCAGCCTGGATCCCTAAATGACCATTGTAGGGTCTCCTGACCAGAAATAACCACAATGAACTACAATGTGAGTAAGAAATAAAACATAGAAATACCTGGGAATCTATCTAACAAAGGAGGTGAAGGATCTCTATAGAGAGAACTATGAAACTCTGAGAAAAAAAATACCACAAGACATTAACCAATGGAAGAACATACCATGCCCTTATCTGGGAAGAATCAACACTGTTAAAATATCTATTTTACCTAAAGCAATCTGCGCATTCCATATAATCCCCATTAAAATACTAACAACATATTTTGAAGAACTCAAAAATATAGTTCTTCATTTTGTATGAAAAAACCCCATATAAGCCAAGTCAATTCTTAGTAATCAGAACAAATATGGAAGCATCACTCTGTCAAACTTCATGTTATATTACAAGTCCACAGTGATCAAAACAGCATGGTATTGGCAGAAAAAAAGAGGTCTAAATCTATGAAACAGAATAATAGAAAATCTAGAGGTGAAACCAGTCTCTAATACCCATTTGATCTTTGATAAACCAAACAGAATATACACTGGAGAAAAGAATCCCTATTCAAAAAATGGTGCTGGGAGAACCAAATAACCACATGCAAAAGACTGAAACTGGACCCGTACCCCTCACTGCTTACAAAAACTGATTCAAGATGGATAAAATATTTACGTCTAAAACATGACACAATAAAAATCCTGCAAGAGTGGGGAAAAACTCTAGTTATCAGCCTGGGAAAGATTTTATGAAGAAGACAGCCTTAGCAATGGCAACAGTAACAAAAATAAATAAGTGGGACTTAATTAAGCTGAAAAGCTTCTGCACAGCTAAGGACAAAACAATTAAAGCACAACAACCTTCAGAATGGGAAAAGATATAGACATGTTACGAATCTGACAAAGGCTTGAAAACTAGAATCTACAGAGAACTCAAATTAATCAACAAAAAAGAGGAAACAATCCCATTTATCACCGGGCAAGACACATAAACAGAACCTTCTCTGAGAAAGACAGAAGAATGGCTAACATATGAAAAGACGCTCATCATCTCTAATCACCAGAGAAATGTAAATCAAAACCACTCAGAGATGTCACATAACTTCAGGAAGAAAAGCCCACATTCTAAAGTCCCAAAGCTGCATTTGTTGGCGCAAATGTGGAGAGAAGGGAACACTTTTACACTGTTGGTGGGACTGCAAACTAATACAGCCTCTTTGGAAAGAAGTATGGAGAATCCTCGAATAACTTAAAACAGACCACCCATTTGATCTCACAATCCTATTACTAGGTAATTACCCAGAAGAAAAAAAAATCATTTTATCATGAGATAAGCACTAAATAGTTTATTTATTTATTTATTTTTTTTAGATAGAGCCTCAAGCTGTCACCCTGGCTAGAGTGCAGTGGCATCACAGCTCTCAGCAACCTCCAATTCCTGGGCTCAAGCGAGTCTCCTGCCTCCGCCTCCCAAGTAGGTGGGACTAAGGCGCCCACCACAATGCCCGGCCATTTTTTTTTGGTTGCAGCTGTCATTGTTGTTTGGCGGGCCCGGGCTGGATTCGAACCTGCCAGCTCAGGTGTACGTGGCTGGCGCCTTAGCCTGTTGAGCCACAGGCGCTGAGCCGTACTAAATTGTTTATTGTAGCTTAATTTAACAATCCCCAAAATGTGGAATCAAGCCAAGTGCTCATCAACCCAGGAATGGATTAACAAACAGTGGTATATGTATACCATGGAATACTATTCAGTCATAAAAAAGATGGAGACTTTACATCTTTTGTATTAACTGGACTAGAACTGGAGAACATTCAGTATCACAAGAATGGAAAAGCAAGTATCCAATGTATTCAACACTAAGATGAAGCCAGTAGATGAACGAATACACCCACACACAAGAGAAAAAATTCTATTCAAGTTGGGGGTAGGTGGAAGAGGGGAAAAGGAAGGGGGATTGATGTGTTCTCACCTAATGGGCACAAGGTATATGGCACACCCCCTCCGCAGGGGACACAACTACAACAGGAACCTTACTTAGCAAATGCAAACATTGTAACCTAATCATTTGTACCCTCACACTAATCTGAAATTTTTTTTTTGTAGAGACAAGAGTCTCACTCTATCGCCCTCCGTAGAGTACTGTGGAGTCACAGCTCACAGCAATCTCCACCTCTTAGGCTTGAGCGATTCTATTGCCTCAGCCTCCCAGGTAGCTGGGATTACAGGCGCCCGCCACAATGCCCAGCTTATTTTTGATGCAGTTCGGCTGGGGCCCGGTTTGAATCTGCCACCCTCGGTATATGGGGCCGGCACCCTACTCGCTGAGCCACAGGCGCCGCCCTAATCTGAAATTTTTTAAAAAGAAATAAAATACAAAATATCAGTGTTTTAACATAGTAAAAGTATATCTCATATAGTGGGGTTGGTGTAGTCCTACCTAATACAGTTCTGCCCCACAATATTGCAGGAGATTGGTTCCAGGATTCCCTCAGATAACCAAACGATGGATGCTCAAATCCCTTATATAAAATGGTACATGATTTGCACATAGCCCAGGCACATGCTCCTATATGCTTTGAATCATATCTAGATTATTATAAGATCTAATACAATATGTTTCTATTGTTGTGTTGTTATGTTTATTTTTTTTCTAAATATTTTTAATCTGTAGTTGGGTGAATCTGTGGATGCAGAACCCATGGATACAGAGGGCCAACTGTATACTATGCACACCCCCTTTTCTCTGTTGTACCCTTTCTTAGGCATGCTGGAACATTCTAGTACTTTCAAAAATGGCATTTTCACCTGTAATTTACCTGTGTGAAGCTCTTTTTCCCAAAGTAAAGACTTTCAGAAAGTCACTTTGACTGAGGAAATAATTTTTGAATGTAAATTTTTGTAAAGTTCATTGATTTGCTTCTGTACACACATGGTTAAGAATCCCCTAAATTAAAATAAAAAAGAGAATCCCCTAAGTCAGTGAGGGTACATAAGGTGTATTAATCAGTTTCCAGGGACATCTTTTTTCTCTTCTTCCTCTATTATTAAGTGAATGAAAGGGAAAAAAAGGAGTAAAGGCAAAAGCCAATGTAATATTTACACTGTAAAGGTAGCTAATATTAATTAATTTAAAGACATATACTTTTATTCCCCTTATTTCTCATGACTACTCAATGGTGTAGCCAATGATGGCGTTTTAGAAACAATTTGGCTCAGGTTTAAAAAGAAAAAAAAAAAATCACATGCCTTATTCAGACACACTTTCCCAGGGAATGGAGAGCCCACTGGCTGAGTCTAATATCCTGCTCTTACTGCTATAGTAGATGATTAACTTCAATGGGCTTATCAGCTATAAAGCAATTTTTTTTATCATTTTTTTTTTTTTGTAGTGACAGAGTCTCACTTTATCACCCTCGGTAGAGTGCCGTGGCGTCACACAGCTCACAGCAACCTCCAACTCCTGGGCTTAGGCGATTCTCTTGCCTCAGCCTCCCGAGTAGCTGGGACTATAGGTGCCTGCCACAACGCCCGGCTATTTTTCTGTTTTGCAGTTTGGCCAAGGCCAGGTTAGAACCCATCACCTTCGGTATATGGGGCCGGTGCCCTACTCGATGAGCCACAAGTGCAGCCCTATTTAGAGTTTTTTAAAAATTTTCCAATTCATCATGAATTAATAATTTAAAAGAACACAGAAATAATTTCTTTTCTTTTCTTTTTTTGTTTTTTTTTTTTTTTTTTTTGCAGTTTTTTGCGGGGGCTGGGTTTGAACCCACCACCTCTGGTATATGTGGCTGGTGCCCTACTCCTTTGAGCCACAGGCGCCACCCCAGAAATGATTTATTTTCTAATAAATTATTAGAAAATCAAAATTTAAAGTGACATACTAATATGTTTATGCATTTTATTATTAAACAAACATAGGATTACTTGATGTCAAATTTCTATAAAAGTTTCTCAGTTTTTGCTCAGTTTTCATACTTACTTCGTAGAACACTAGTTTGTGGACCAGCACCAGACCAGATAATACTTTGAGGTGGGGAGGTCTATGTGAGAGAATGGAGTGAGTCTTCTTTTTTTCCAAAGGAAAGAAATCTATTTAAAAATAATTGGAAAACCACAGTTAAGAGTATAAAAATAGCCAGGTGTGATGGCTTATGCCTGTAATCCTAGTACTTCGGAGGCCGAGGCAAGTGGATTGCCTGAGCTCGCAGGTTGGAGACCAGCCTCAGCCAGAGCAATACCTTGTCTCTAAAAAATAACCAGGCATTGTGGCAGACACCTATAGTCCCAGCTACTTGGGAGGCTGAGGCAAGAGGATTGCTTGAGGCAAAGAGTTTGAGGTTGCTGTGAGCTAAGATGCCATGGTACTCTACCAAGGGTGACCAAGTGAGACTCTATGACTCAAAAAAAAAAAAAGTATAAAAATAAATACTCAGGCTCGGCACCTATGGCTTAACGGGCTAAGGTGCCAGCCATGTACACCTGAGCTGGCGGGTTCGAATCCAGCCTGGGCCTGCCAAACAATGATGGCTGCAACCAAAAAATGGCCAGGTGTTGTGGCGGGTGCCTGGAGTCCCAGCTACTTGGGAGGTGGAGGCAGGAGACTCACTTGAGCCCATGAATTGGAGGTTGCTGTGAGCCGTGATGCCACGGCACTCTACCTATGGCGACAACTTGAGGCTCTGTCTCAAAAAAATAAATAAATAAATAAATACTCAAGAGAGAAGATTCCTGAGAAGCCAAAGGAAGAGAAGATTCAAATCATAGGATGAAAAATTGTCATCTTTATCAGCAGCAGATACTAGGTTACGCAGGGAAGATGAGGAATGGGGTTTCTTTCTTTTTCTTTTAATTAGAGACAAGGTCTCGCTCTGTGGCCCAGGATGGAGTGTAGTGATTATAGTTCCGTGCTGCCTGGAATTTCTGGGCTCAGGTGATCTTCCCACTTCAGCCTCCCAGGTAATTGAGGTTATAGGTGTGAGCCACAGCACCCAGCAAAGGAGTTAATCTCTGATGTTTTCTGTTTTCATTGAAGTAGTAAATTGAATCACTTGCTAAGAGTGATGGGTGAAGAACAGGGCAGACACTTTGAGGAGACTGAGGACTGACAGTCATGGAAACCAAAGAAAGAAAGGCATTTACTGGTGGTGCTGAGGCCATTTGAGGATGCTTATCATGGATTTATAGTATATTCGATTCATCCATTACATTATCTTTTCTTGCAGGCTTGAAAAAATAAAACAAAACTGGAATTACTTATGACCAGAGTTTTACTAAATAAGTGTAAGATAAGTCAGATAATATTGGCTTGGCGCCTATAGCTCAGTGGTTAGGTCACATACAACAGGGCTGGCGGGTTCGAACCCAGCCCAGGCCTGCTAAACAACAACAACTACAACAACAATAAAAAATAGCCGGGTGTTGTGGTGGGCGCCTGTAGTCCCAGCTACTTGGGAGGCTGAAGCAAGAAGGCAAGAGAATCACTTAAGCCCAAGAGTTTGAGGTTGCTGTGAGCTGTGATGCTACTGCACTCTACTGAGGGTGACATAGTTAGACTCTGTCTTGGAAAAAAAAAAAAAAACAAACGACATAATATTGCAGAAAGGATAATAGGATAATTTAAATCCTTAGTCAGACCATACCCACCTCTGCCTTCATTGGCTTCTCAGTCCTTCCAAATTCCTGTCTGTAGCTTCACTACTTCTCAGATCCCATCTACTACCACTCTTCCCTATATTGACTGCTCTCTAGCATTACTGAGTTTCTTTTTGTTCTTGGAAAATAAGAAGCTCCCACCTCAGAAGCTTAAACCAGTCTTTTAACCTCATATGTCATCTCAGAGGCTTTTCTCAGCACTGAATCTCATCCTCTTTTATCCTACTGTTACTCTAATCTGTCTTTTGACACCATTTATGTTTCATTCTTAAAGCATTCATCACATGCTGAAGTTACTTGTTGTCTCCCTCCTCCCCCAAGAATGTAGGTTCCAGGTTCAATAGTTCACCAGTGTACTTGAGTACACCAGATATTGGCATATAGTGGATGCTCAATAAATATGTTATGATGAATAGAAAGGAGAGGAGAAAAAGAATATGAAGGGAAGAAAGACATGGTAGAGCATGGTTTTAAATTGGGCAAAGAGTGTCATTGAGAAAGAAGAGGACTAAGGAGGTAGGGAATTAATCTTGGAGATCTTGATGAGGTTGAAGAACTTTTGCCCTAGGAATAAACAGAAGTATAGGAAAGGGAGTTGTGTCTGAGAGTTTAAGCCTTAATGATTCTGAAAGAAGAGCAGATATGGGTGATATCAACATTTCAAATATGATCCTCAAAGTGATATTTGAGAAAGCAGAGAGGTCAAGAATCTAAGAGCTGAGGGCAGTGGATGGTTCATCCATGTAGATGCTGAGGTCACGACATGATGGCAGGATTTAGAGGAGACCAAATGCCAAAGTTTTGGGTGAATGAGAAAGGGCAAGTAGAACTGAGTGTGGCCTTCTAGATGGCATGAACTTCAAGGAGCTGGCTTTTTCAGATGAATAATAAGGATCTGAAAGCATAAACAGTATGCTTTTGGCCCAGTTTATTTGTTTGTTTGTTTATTTATTTATTTATTTATTTTTGAGACAGAGTCTCAAGCTGTCACCCTGGATAGAGTGCCGTGGCATCACAGCTCACAGCAACCTCCAATTCCTGGGCTCAAGCGAGTCTCTTGCCTCCCAAGTAGCTGGGACTACAGGCGCCTGCCACAACACCCGGCCATTTTTTGGTTGCAGCCATCATTGTTGTTTGGTGGGTCCGGGCTGGATTCGAACCCGCCAGCTCAGGTGTACATGGCTGGCGCCTTAGCCCGTTGAGCCACAGGCACTGAGCCTGGCCCAGTTTATTTTTAAAGAAAACCTTAATGAAAAGAAAATACCAGCAGAAGAAAATCAGCTTTTAGGAGGTGACAGGAAGGCTTGGAGCAGAGGTTAGTAATTCAGGAGCATTTGCTGGTTGTGTAACAGCGCTGGTCTGGAGAGGATAGTGGAAAGGTTTGGGAATTGAGAGAACATGAAGGGCTCTCAGTAAGGGGCAGCATAGCAGGGATGGGCTTATACTATAAAAACTGAGTGAGTGGCATGGGATGTTTAGTCTCAGCTGACCCTCTGAAGAACATGAGACTGAGCTGGTGGCCAGAAGACTTGTCAGATTGCCCAGAATGATGATCTTCCCTGAAGTCTCAGACCCCCAAATGCTGCCCAGAAGAAAGGGAGTGTGTTAAAGTGTACATTTTTAACGTTGACCACTTTTTTCTCATATTTATTATTAAATATATTTTTTGCCTAGGATGATGCTGACCTTTCAAATTTATGGGTGTTTCTTACTTTGTTTTGGTTTTAATAGTGATACATGGCTTGGCGCTTGTAGCTCAAGCAGCTAAGACACCAGCCACATACAGCAGAGCTAGCAGGTTTGAATCCAGCCTGGGCCTGCCAAACAACGACAACTACAAACTAAAAATAGCCGGTCATTGTGTGGGCACCTGTAGTCTCCGCTACTTGGGAGGGTGAAACAAGAGAATCACTTCACCCCAGGAGTTTGAGGTTGCTATGAGCTGTGATGCCATGGCACTCTACCCAGGGCGACAGCTTGAGGCTCTGTCTCAAAAAAAAAAAAATAGTGATACATGTTTTATGTATTTAGATCTCTACCTTTGTCATGCTTGGGAAGACATTCCTAAAAGGTACCCCAGTATTATTCAATGTTCACCTTTTTCTACTGATTATATGGTTTCATCTTCAATTTTGAAATCTCTAGTCCTTCATCCTAAATGTCTATCAGTAGAGGAACTGATTAAATAAATACTTTCATACAGTGACAACCATAATAATTTTTTTTTTTTTTTTTTGAGATAGAGTCTTAGTCTGTTGCCCAGGCTATACACAGCAACCTCCCACTCCGGGTTCAAGCAGTCCTCCTACCTCAGCCTCCTGGGTAACTGGGACTACAGGGGCCCGCCACAATGGCCTGCTAATTTTTTTATTTTTAGTAGAGATGAGGTCTCACTTTTGCTTAGGCTAGACTCAAACTCCTGAGCTTCAACTCCACCTCAGCCTCCCAGAGTGCTAGGATTACAGGTATGAGCCATTGTGCCTGGCCATATTTTTATGATTCTTGTAAGAGAATTGAGCGTTATTTAGTAGATTCAGAATTCTAAGCTACATTTTTCAAAAACAAAGAGATTAAAAACATGTATGTTTTGGTTTTTTTTTTCTCTTTTATGACCATAGGGAGTGTGCAACAATCAGTTAACCGCAAACAAAGCTGGAAAGGTTCTAAAGAATCCTTAGTTCCTCAGAGACATGGCCCACCACTAGGAGAAAGTGTGGCCTATCATTCTGAAAGTCCCAACTCGCAGGCAGACATAGGAAGACCTTTGTCTGGATCTGGTATAACGGCATTTGCTCAGCCTCATCCTAGCAACGGACAGAGAGTAAATCCACCACCACCACCTCAAGTAAGGAGTGTCACTCCTCCACCACCTCCAAGGGGCCAGACTCCCCCTCCAAGAGGCACAACTCCACCTCCCCCTTCATGGGAACCAAACTCTCAAACAAAACGCTATTCTGGGAATATGGAATATGTAATCTCTCGAATCTCTCCCATTCCACCTGGGGCATGGCAGGAAGGCTATCCTCCACCACCTCTTAACACTTCACCGATGAACCCTCCTAATCAGGGACAGAGAGGAATCAATTCTGTTCCTGTTGGCAGACAACCAATCATCATGCAGAGTTCTAGCAAGTTTAACTTTCCACCAGGGAGACCTGGAATTCAGAATGGTAGTGGTCAAACTGAGTTTATGATACATCAAAATGTTGTCCCTGCTGGCACTGTGAATCGGCAGCCACCCCCTCCATATCCTCTGACGCCAACTAATGGACAAAGCCCTTCTGCTCTACAAACGGGAGGATCTGCTACTCCTTCATCATATACAAATGGAAATGTTCCTCAGTCTATGATGGTGCCAAACAGAAATAGTCATAACATGGAACTGTATAATATTAATATACCTGGACTGCCAACAAATTGGCCACAGTCGTCTTCTGCTCCAGCCCAGTCATCTCCAAGCAGTGGGCATGAAATCCCTACATGGCAATCTAATATACCAGTGAGGTCAAATTCTTTTAATAACCCGTTAGGAAGTAGAACAAATCACTCTGCTAATTCTCAACCTTCAGCTACAACTGTCACTGCAATCACACCAGCTCCTATTCAACAGCCTGTGAAAAGCATGCGTGTTTTAAAACCAGAGCTACAGACTGCATTGGCACCTACCCACCCTTCTTGGATACCACAGCCAACTCAAACTGTTCAACCCAGTCCTTTTCCTGAGGGTACCACTTCAAATATGACTGTTATACCACCTGTTGCTGAAGCTCCAAACTATCAAGGTCCACCACCACCTTATCCAAAACATCTCCTACACCAGAACCCATCTGTTGCCCCACATGAATCAGTAAATAAATCTAGCAAAGAGGATCAGGCTAGCATGGCCAAGGATGATGAGGGTGAAAAAAATTATGAAAATGTTGACAGTGGGGACAAAGAAAAGAAACAGATTACAACTTCACCTATCACCGTTAGGAAAAACAAGAAAGATGAAGAGCGAAGAGAATCCCGTATTCAAAGTTATTCTCCTCAGGCATTTAAATTCTTTATGGAACAACATGTAGAAAATGTACTCAAATCTCATCAACAACGTCTACATCGTAAAAAACAATTAGAGAATGAAATGATGCGGGTAAAATCTTTTAAAATGTCCATTCTTATACTTCATCATCTGTTTGCTTTATATTTATTTTAAAGTATTGTACTCCAGTAGTTTTCTTCTTATAGTTAAATATATTATCCATTACAGAATTTAAAAGTGATAAATACTTCAGTATTTCAAAATTTACTCAGAATTTCCTATAATAAAGTTCTTATATAAATGAAGAAAAATATAATTTACGATGTATAATTTACATATACATAATCCCTTTATATGGAAGTTGGAGAAAGGGTTGTTTCTGGGTTTTACACATTATCTTACCACATTTTAGGATATTCTAGGAATATCTGAGTCCTATTTCTTGATGTGCTTATGAAACATTTCTTTTTACTTGTAGTAAGTTTTTGAATTTATAGGTTCATTTATCACATAGGTCTTATTAGAAAGTGTCAGAGGAGTTCTCCCTTCAGTTATTTCCTCTTTCTAATTTCATTTTTATAATGTACTGGAGAAAAATGTGCTGACTAAATTATTCAGTCAAACTGTACTAAAAAGGAGATCAAAGTAAGTAAACATTCACTTTAATCTGTGTTGTGATTCAACATAGATCTCTTCTCTAGATGTTATGGTAACATAATCATTATTACTTTTATCATGTACTTAGAATGCAAAGATTTGACTCCTTTTCTTACTTCTATCACATAACATGCAAGAGGCTTAAATTTATGATTAAACTTCTTTACATACTTAAGCCTATCTTTTAATATGTTTTTTCCAAATAAGATATTATGGTATTATTATTCCTGCTATAAATTGATTTTTGTTAGATGAGAAATACCATGATAATCTCTATGACTTATCCATATTTTAGTTTTTAGGATTTCTTACTAAAGTCTATCTGTATGTATTTTCTTAGTTTATTTTTCCTTTTTCCTCTTCACTTTCACTAATAGCTGATTTAAACTTTTATGGTGTTGGAAGCTTTGCTGACTTCTGTAGCCTCCATTACTGTGTAGGCAAGTAAGATTTTAAGAGAAACAGTTCTATACTAAATCTGGCATGCCAACCTACTTAAAAGATTTTGCATGTAAATGTACATTCTAACAGAGGCATGAGGTTGCTTTGTTTTAATTTGTCTTACATTTCTAGAATTAGACCTTTTCCGACTGAATTCCTTTCTGTTTCAACCCTTTAATTGGTTCTTTAATTAGCCAAAACAAAGTATGCCTCACTTCTTAATCCAGGTGTTCCATATCTGCTTAGAAGTTGGGGGGGGTTTTGTCTGTATTTTGGTATCTTCATAAGTCACACTATTATTTAAAATATTCCAAAATATCTAAAAGATACCTTGTAACCATATATGTTGGTTTTTTAAAATAAAGTGGGAGAAATCCTTTGTATTTTATGTTAGTGGTGGCTGTGAGTCCCACCTTTACTGTAATGCTTTGAGAAACACAAAAGGAAAGACTATTAAAGACAATTGTGTACTTACTGAAAATGGGCAAAGTTGTTGATAGGTTAGAGAAGGCATTCTTTTTTTTTTTTTTTTTTTTTTTTTTTGAGACAGAGTCTCACTATGTCACCTTTGGTAGAGTGCTGTAGCATCAAAGCTCACAGCAACCTCAAACTCCTGGGCTTAAGCAGTTCTCTTGTCTCAGCCTCCCAAGTAGCTGGGACTACAGGTGCCTGCCACAACCCCAGCTATTTTTTGTTGCAGTTGTCATTGTTGGTGAGCTGGCCTGGGCCAGGTTTGAACCCACCAACTTTGGTGTATGTGGCTGGTGCCATAACCACTGTGCTACAGGTGCTGAGCCTCTTTTGTTATTCTTTATACATTGATTTTTTTAGAACAAGTGAGCCTGGAGTGTAAGATTTTTTTTTTTCATAGAGGATAAAATGGGAAGAATGTTTGAGGCCTAGGCATTCTACAAAGAGAAGCACATGAGGAAGGCAATTAAATCATATAATTTGTGGTGAATATGCATGGGGAGATAGATGAAGATGCATGTTAACAGTTGCTTAAACTTTGGTAACAAGTTTTTGAGTGCATTAGAAAAGAGGAGAAAGCTATTAGTGTCCTGTTCTTGCTCTCTACAGCTCAATTTGCATACATAATCATCTCATATATTCTTTTGACTATCTCTTAAGCTGCACTTTTGATTATTTAATTTTCTCCAAAATGAATTCTAGATTTCTAACATGCTTTATTAAAATTTTATCCATTTAACCTTTAAATATATGCCTGCATTTTTCCCGATGTATTTCTTAATATCAATATTGAAGAAAATAATTTCTCATTTAACATCTAGTTTATTTGCCTAGGTTGGATTATCTCAAGATGCCCAGGATCAAATGAGAAAGATGCTTTGCCAAAAAGAGTCTAATTACATCCGTCTTAAAAGGGCTAAAATGGACAAGTCTATGTTTGTGAAGATAAAGACACTAGGAATAGGAGCATTTGGTGAAGTTTGTCTAGCAAGAAAAGTAGATACTAAGGCTTTGTATGCAACAAAAACTCTCCGAAAAAAAGATGTTCTGCTTCGAAATCAAGTTGCCCATGTTAAAGCTGAAAGAGATATCCTGGCTGAAGCTGACAACGAATGGGTAGTTCGTCTGTACTATTCATTTCAAGATAAGGACAATTTATACTTTGTAATGGACTACATTCCTGGGGGTGATATGATGAGCCTGTTAATCAGAATGGGCATTTTTCCAGAAAATCTGGCACGATTCTATATAGCAGAACTTACCTGTGCAGTTGAAAGTGTTCATAAAATGGGTTTTATTCATAGAGATATTAAACCTGATAACATTTTGATTGATCGGGATGGTCATATTAAATTGACTGACTTCGGCCTCTGCACTGGCTTCAGATGGACGCATGATTCTAAGTACTATCAAAGTGGTAAGTAACTCAAAATTGATTTTGTTCATAATAATGTTTTGAGTAATGCTGTAAAATATGAGATGGTATCATCACTGGATGGGAGTCAGAAGACCTGAGTGAGGCCTTGAATTTGTTGGATAAACTTGAGTGAATCTTTTAGGCATTTAGACTTATAAAATGAAATAATATGTTAGATTTGATTATTTCTAAATATCTTTAACATTTTTAATTGAAACCCTTTACCTTTGAAATGTGCTTTTAAAATAATTTTTAAATGAAGCCCCATATCCACCATTCATTTTCAGAACTAGATTGTTAGCACTTTAGAAGCCCCTACATAGTTACTTCCCCTTTTCTTCTCCAGAAAGATAACCATTATTTCAGAACCTTGTAATCAGTTTTTTTTACTTTTCTCTATACTTTTGCCACATATGGATATATCCCTAAACAATATACTATTTCATTTGCCTACTCTTAAACCTGCATTTAGGCTCGGCGCCTGTGGCTCAACAGGCTAAGGCGCCAGCCACGTACACCTGAGCTGGCTGGTTCGAATCCAGCCTGGATCCGCCAAACAACAATGACAGCCGCAACCAAGAAAATGGCTGGGCATTGTGGCAGGCGCCTGTGGTCCCAGCTACTTGGGAGGCAGAGGCAGGAGACTCGCTTGAGCCCAGGAATTGGAGGTTGCTGTGAGCTGTGATGCCGGGGCACTCTATCCAGGGTGACAGCTTGAGGCTCTGTCTCAAAAAAAAAAAAACCCTGCATTTAAATGTAATCATCCTATATTTATTTATTTTTTGCAGTTTTTGGCCAGGGCCAGGTTTGAACCCGCCATCTCTGGCATATGAGGCCAGTGCCCTACGCCTTTGAGCCACAGGCACCACCCTATATGTATTTTTATGTGTTGATTTTCTTTATATGTTTGAGATGCCTCCATGTTACTACAGCTACTGAGGATTCTGTTGTTTGACTGTTACACAAGTTGTTTAACCCTAAAACTTTATGTACATGATTCTTTGTAATCCTCACAATGCCATTGTGAGGGAGATGAAGAAATGGAGGCCTAGTTAGGTGAGGTAACCTGCCTAAGGTCAGACAGAAATTAAGTATAAGGGCTAGGCTTTGAACCCAGGTTTGTCTGATTACAGGGCTCATGTTATTTCTACTATACCACACTGCCTCACCAAGATCCCTTCAAGTGCTAATGGAAGTGTAAGTTGATCTAACATTTGTTGAATACTTAATATGTACTAGGTGCTTTACATACATTATATTCTAATTTAATGCTTATAACAATTCTCTGATGTAAGTATTATCAGCCTCCTATGCATCTGTGAACACAACTTGATTGACATTAAACAGATGGAATTGTTTGAGACACCTGAGCCTACTTTAATGTTTGCCTTAATAGAATTTAGTGTCTCCCCAGATTCACCTGAATTGGGGCTCTTCTAAAAAAATATCCCTAAGCTGTATTCCAGTCTTTTAATTAAAAGTCTTCACTAGAGGGTGGAAATCATTTTTTTTTTTTTTTTTTTTAGAGACAGAGGCTTACTTTATAGTCCTCGGTAGAGTGCTGTGGCATCACACTGCTCACAGCAACCTCAAACTCCTGGGCTTAGGCAATTCTCTTGCCTCAGCCTCCCAAGTAGCTGGGACTACAGGCACCTGCTGCAACGCCCGACTATTTTTTGTTGCAGTTCGGCTGGGGCCAGGTTTGTACCTGCCACCCTCAGTAAATGGAGCTGGTGCCCCACTTGCTGAGCCACAGGCACCACCCGGAAGTCTTTTTTTTTTTTTTTTTGTAGAGACAGTCTCACTTTATGGCCCTCCGTGGCGTCACACAGCTGACAGCAACCTCCAGCTCCTGGGTTTAGGCTTTTCTCTTGCCTCAGCCTCCCGAGTAGCTGGGAATACAGGCCCCCGCCACAACGCCCGACTATTTTTTTGTTTTTGTTTTTGTTTTTGTTTTCTTTTTTGCAGTTTGGCCGAGGCCGGGTTTGAACCCGCCACCTTTGGTATATGGGGCCGGCACCCTACTCGCTGAGCCACAGGCGCGGCCCCGGAAGTCATATTTTAATCAAACATCCTAATGATTATTACAGTTAGGAATTTGAGATACATTTCTCTAGGGGAGTTTATCTCATCATGGCCTTTATGTCATTGACTTCCAAATCTCTCTCTCTCTTGGAATGGTCTCCCTGAAATTCCTAATTTTTATATTGAACTGATTCCTGAATATGTCTTCCTATGGATTTCAAATAGGCCTTTCAGACTTACCATTGCCAAAAAGAGCTCTTTATTACCACCCCCATATCTGTTCCTTTCCTGTGCTTATTTTAGTACATTCTGCCACCACTCCCTACCTAGTTATCCTGATTCTTTTTCCCCCATTCCCTTATGTCTAATTCATCAGTAGGTCCTATTGAGTTCATCTCTAAAATATATCCTGGATCTATTCACTTCTCTCCTGCTCTGCTGAATCCTGTAATGGATTCTTAACTAGTCTCGGTTTTCACTCTTGTCCTCCCTATGATCTATTCTCCATACAACAGCCAGAGTTTGCTTTTTTTTGTTCTTTATGAATAAATCAGATCTTGTCATCCTCTTGTTTCAGAATATTCTATTATCATTTCACTATACTTGGAATAGAAAGCAATCAAACCATTTCTATTGTTGCAAAACTTATGTGCATTGGCTCCAGCTCTATTTCCTACCATTCTCCCTTTATCAGCTGCACTGGTCCTCTGTCTGTTGCTGTTGTTTCTGTATGGAATGCCTTGCTGGGATTTTCAAACAGTTGAGTCCTTCTTGTGTTTTTACATCTTATCAAATGTCACTTCTCAATCAGTCCCCCCAGCCATTCAGTCTAATGTAGCTGTCCAGTCACATTTGTCACATCATAGTGTGTTGATTCTGTGTAGGAGGCAACTATGTTTCTTATATATGTAATTTTGTTTATTTCTCTATTACAATGTAAGTTGCCTGAGAAAAGAACTTTGCCTTTCTTATGTGTCAGTAGAATTTATTTATCACAGGTTTACTTTATTATATCAAATAAGAAGCAGTATAATTAATCAAAGTATGCACCTAAAACTATCAACACAGTTTTACCATCTTAATGATGGCTGTTTATGCCAGCAGTGAAGAAGCTTAGCTCTAGTAAGAGGTGATGAAATCACAAAAGGTCTTTTCCACAGTTGTTGAGAGTTGAATACTTTTCCTTGTAAGAAAGAGTCCACAGCCTAAAAGAAGTGGTAGTCAGTATAAGGTCTGGTGAATATGGTGAATGACAGAGGGTTTCCAAGTCCAGCTTCTGTAGTTCTTCTGAGCAGTGTTATTTGTGCAACAACATTGTTTCACAAGAGGATTGGCCTGTCTCTCTGTTGACCAATCTTGGCTTCTTAATCACGAGCCTCTTCATCATTTCATCTTTTTGGTTACAGTAGACATCCAATGTGACTGATTGACCAGGTTTCATGAAGCTGTAGTGGATAAATGTCAATACTGGGCCACCAACCAATCACTATTAGCTTTTTTGATGAACTTTAGGTTTTGTACTGTGTTTCAGCACTTCATCTGTATCCAATCATTGTACCAAATGCTCGTGATTGTCAAAAAGAATCCATTTTTCATCACGTGTAACAATACAGTGTAGAAATGGTTAGTCTTTTATGTTGTCACTGCATAGAAAGGGGAGCTTTGAGACAGTGGTGTCTCTTCTGTAGCTCATTTAATTCATTCAGCACCTATTTATCCAGCTTCTTTGCCTTGCCAATTTGTTTCAAATGGTCCAAAATTGTTGGAATACTAACATCAAACCCTGCTGCTAATTCATGCATAGATTGACACGGATTTACTTCCACTACAGCTTTCGGCTCATTATTGTCCACCTTGGTTTCAGGTCGCCCATGTGCTTCATTTTCAAAATTAAAGTCACCACAATGGAACTTTTGTGCATTCCTTAGCCACATTCTTCCTAAATGCTTCGTTGATATTTCAATTTATCTGCACTGCATTAGTTCTACGATGGAACGCATATTAAAAAATAACATGAATTTTCAATTTATCCATGGTTTCACAAAAATTGCTCTAAAAATATTTGAAAGATAATCACAAGCCAAAGCATGTATTTGAAAGATGAGGATGTACCTTTACAATTAAAAAAAAAAAAAAGTGTCAAAATGAAATGTCAGAGGTATCAACTATCAAACTTACTACTTAAAGAAATCAAACTTTTTTTTTTTTTTTTTTGAGACAGAGTCTCACTATGTCGCCTTTGGTAGAGTGCTGTGGTGTCACAGCCCATAGCAACCTCATACTCCTGGACTTAAGCAATTCTTTTGCCTCAGCCTCCCAAGTAGCTGGGGCTACAGGCGCCACGCCTGGCTTTTGTTTTTGTGGCAGTTGTCATTGTTTAGCAGGCCTGGGCTGGATTCAAACCCACCAGCCTTGGTGTATGTGGCCAGCTGCGTAACCTCTGAGCTATGAATGCCGAGCTAGAAATCAGACATTTCTTTGAGTCTCTCTTTCTTGCCCTCAGTAGAGTATCGTGGCACCATAGTTCACAGCAGCCTCAAACTTAAGCGATTCCCTTACCTTAGGCTCCGAGTAGCTGGGATTATCGGCACCAGCTATTTTTAGAGTCAGGGTCTCACTGTAACTCAGACTGGTCTCAAACTTTTGAGCTCAGGCCGTCTGCCCCCACTTGGCCTCCCAGAATGCTGGGATTACAGGCGTGAGCCACCGTACCCAGACCCCAGGAAATCAGACATTTATTTTTTTTTTGAGACAGCGTCTTATGTCACCCTGAGTAGCCATGGTGTCACAGCTCACAGCAACCTCAAACTCTTGGGCTTAAGTGATTCTCTTGCCTCAGCCTTAAAAGTAACTGGGACTATAGGTGGCTGCCATAACTCCCGGCTATTTTTTGGTTGCAGTTGTCATTTTTATCAGGCCTGGGCTGGGCTCAAACCCACCACTTTTGGTGTATGTGGCCGGCACCCTACTCACTGAACTACAGGTGCCAAGCCAAAATCAGACATTTCTTTTTTTTTTTTTTAATTTTGCTTTCAATTGGCTTTCAATCTTCTTAGTTGAAGTTTTTATTTTATTTATTATTTTTCTTCTTTTCTTTTTTTTTTTCTTTATTTTTTAAGAGACAAAGTCTCACTTTGTGGCCCTCAGTAGAGTACCGTGGTGTCATAGCTCACAGCAACCTCCAACTCATTAGGTTTAAGTGATTCTCTAGCCTCAGCCTTCTAAGTAGCTGGGACTACAGGTGTCTGCCAGAACGCCTGGCTTTATTTTGGTAGAGACGGGGTCTCACTCTGGCTCTTGCTGGTCTCGAACCTCTGAGCTCAGGGCAATCCACCTGCCTTGGCCTGCCAGGGTGCTTGGATTACAAGTGTGAGCCACCATGCCCGGCCCAGACATTTCTTTTTTCTTTTTTTTTCTTTTTCTTTTTTTTTTTTTTTTTGAGACAGAGCCTCAAGCTGTCACCCTGGATAGAGTGTTGTGGCATCACAGCTCACAGCAACCTTCAATTCCTGGGCTCGAGCGAGTCTCCTGCCTCCGACTCCCAAGTAGCTGGGACTACAATGCCTGGCCATTTTTTTTTGGCGGGGGGGGGGGTTTGCAACCGTCACTGTTGTTTGGCGGGCCTGGGCTGGATTCAAACCCACCAGCCCAGGTGTACGTGGCTGGTGCCTTAGCCCGTTGAGCCACAGGCGCTGAGCCCCAGACATTTCTTAATAACCTAATAATTTGTTTGAAAATCTATCTAGAGTAGTAATGGTTCTGAATAACAAATTCTTGGTCTACTCATGACTTAACACTGTTATCATTTAACACTGAGTAAATTATTGAATCTTAGATTAATTTTATTTAGGGTAAAATTTTTCTATTAATATCTCAGAAAGCAAGCTCTAGTTGGTAATAAATACCATCAGTGAGTTGGCATACATTGTCTTATTTTGTCACAAGGGAGAATGTTGTTAATGCTAAACTAAGATGTCAAAAGTTTAAATAGACTAGATTTACCTCTGTCCTTGTTTCTTTTATTTATTTATTTTTTTACTGAGCAGGTGACCATCCACGGCAAGATAGCATGGATTTCAGTAATGAATGGGGTGATCCCTCAAACTGTAGATGTGGAGATAGACTGAAGCCACTAGAGCGGAGAGCTGCACGCCAGCACCAGCGATGTCTAGCACATTCTTTGGTTGGGACTCCCAATTATATTGCACCTGAAGTATTGCTACGAACAGGTAAAACATTTGTTTCATAAATAATCTCAATAGGACTGTAGACCAGTCAACACTTAAACTTGAATATGCCTTATTTTTTAGGTTTATAATAAAAGTATTAAGTTTACAATATAAATTAGTATAATGTTAGTTTTGATTGTATTCTGAGTACTTTTTAAGTGTTTATGATATAACTAACTTTGATATCTTGTTTTAGGATACACACAGTTATGTGATTGGTGGAGTGTTGGTGTTATTCTTTTTGAAATGTTGGTGGGACAGCCTCCTTTCCTGGCAAAAACACCATTAGAAACACAAATGAAGGTAAAGTATAGAATCTGTATCGAACGAATTGTCACAAAGTCCCTGTACCACAGTACTTTATTAGTACTTCACTTAGAGCATCTTAGAGTTAAAGAATGAACTTCCTTAAGTAAATATTTTAGATTAGTTTTGTTGGCAACATAGTCTCTTAATTTTTCTTCACTTGAGAATGTCTTTATTTTACCTTCCTTAGGATATTGTCACTTGATACACAATTCCAGGTTTCAGTTTTTACAGAATTTAAACTGTCCATTTCTTCTGTTCTCCATAATTTGATGAGAAATCCACAGTCTTTCAGACCCCCTCAAACAGTACATCATTTTCCTCACGCTGCTTTCAGTAGTTTTTGTCTTTAGTTTTCAATATTGCAATTGTGATGTATTGAGCATGGATTTCTTGGGGTTTATCCTATTTGGTGTTCACTGAGTATCTTGAATCTATATGTTTATGTCTTTCACCAGATTTAAGGAGTGTTCAACTATCACTTCTTCCTCCTTTTTTTTTTTTTTTTTGTAGAGGCAGAATCTCACTTTATTGCCCTTGGCAGAGTGCCGTGGCGTCACACAGCTCACAGCAACCTCCAACTTCTGGGCTTAGGCGATTCTCTTGCCTCGGCCTCCCAAGTGGCTGGGACTGCAGGCGCCCGCCACAACGCCCGGCTATTTTTCTGTTTTGCAGTTTTGCCAAGGCCGGGTTTGAACCCGCCACCTTCGGTATATGGGGCCGGCACCCTACTTGTTGAGCCACAGGCACCACCCCATTTTTTTTTTTTTTTTTTTTTTTTTTTTAGTAGAGTGCTATGGCGTCCCAGCTCACAGGAACCTCAAACTTTTAGGCTCAAGCAAGTCTCTTGCCTCAGCCTCTTTAGTAGCTGAGACTACAGTTGCCCACCACAATGCTTGGCTGTTTTTAGCACTGAGGTCTCACTCTAGCTCAGGCTAGTCTGAACTCATGAGCTCAGGTGATCCGCCCGCCTTGGCCTTCCAGAGTGCTGGGATTACAGGCAGAAGCCACTGTGTCTGGCCTTCTTCAAATATTTTTATATACTACTAATTTTTCTGCTCATACTTTAAATCTTTGTTTTCTGTGCTATTCAGATTGTATCATTTCTGTCAACCTGTCTTCAAATTCACTGACTCTTTCCTCTGACATCTCCATTCTACTGTTGAACTCATGCATTGAATTTTTTATTATGGTCATTTTTTCATTCTAAAATTTCCATCTGTAGCTCAAGCGGCTATAGCGCCATCCACATACACCTGAGCTGGTGGGTTTGAATCCAGCCTGGACCTGCCAAACAACAATGAAGGCTGCAACCAAAAAATAACTGGGCGTTGTGGCAGGCACCTGTAGTCCCAGCTACTTGGGAGGCAGAGGCAGGAGAATTGCTTGAGCCCAGGAGTTGGAGGTTGCTGTGAGTTGTGATGCCACGGTACTGTACCCAGGGCGACAGCTTGAGGCTCTGTCTCAAAAAAAAGAAAAGAAAGAAAAAGATAAATAAACAAATAAATAAAATTTCCATTTGGTACTTCTTTATATTTTTAGTTTCTTTGCTGAAACCTTTTTGTTTCACAAGTGTTCCCCCGTATTTGGAACATTTTTTATAATGGCTAACGTCTTTGTCAGGTGGTAATAATACAATAATATCTATGTCATCTCAATACTAGCTGTCTTTTCTTATGTGAGCTAAATTTTCCTGGTTCTTTGTATGCCAAGCAATTTTGGATTATATCCTGCATATTTTGAATTATTGTATGATGAGACTTTGAATCTTGTTCAAATCTTTTGGAAAATGTTGACCTTGTTTTGGCAGGTATTAAACCTGGTTGAATTCAGGCCACAAGTTCCAACCAGCCTTTTATGGCTTGTGATTGCAATGTCAGTTTTATTTTCAAAGCCTGTCATTGCTCAGCAGATTTCTCCCTAGGCTGTGGTCTCTTCATTTGTTCAATTCTCAAAAGTCTTTGGTGTGTTCTTTAAGGTTAGATCCATATACGTACAGTTTGGCAGGTGAGTCCAGTAGTTCACAAACAACTTTCCCAATCTCCCAATCTCCTCCTTGTTTAGCCTTAATAGTTTTATACCCAAGTAGAAGACATACATGTACATAGGTATATAGTGCCATACGTATTAGAAATCTTGTGATAAGGCTGGGCAGTGGCTCACGCCTATAATCCTAGCACTCTGGGAGACCAAGGTGGCCAGATGGATTGGGCTCAGGAGTTTGAGACCAGCCTGAGCTAGAATTAGACTCTGTCTCTAAAAATAGCCAGGCATTGTGGTGAGTGCCTATAATCATACCTACTTAGGAGGCTGAGGCAAGATGATCTCTTGAGCCCAAGCGTTTGAGGTTGCTGTGAGCTGTGATGTCACGGCACTCTACCGAGGGCTAAGAAATGAGACTCTGTCTCAAGAAAATAAAAGAAAGAAATATTATGATAGAAATATATGGTACAGTGAGGGCAGTTTGGAAGAGGTGGACGTAGTCATTTTTACTAGAGGTAGAAGACCTTACCAGAGAAGATAAAAACTTAACAGTAAGTCTTATAGTGTGAATATAAGTTGCTTAGTGAGGAGAAAACGTTACAAGGCTGTCCCTAGGTTATGAAGAAGATAGGTGCTATGGGTTTGTTCCTAAGTTGAATTTGTATGTAAGTTGGAACATGTACATTTACCTAATGACCTCCATTCAAGTATGTTTGTACATAAACAGATATTTGTAACTTGGGCACTGCCTGTATTTCCCACCAGGAGAGATTCATTATGCACATATTAAAAGCATGGAACGTAGGCTTGGCACTGGTAGTTCAGCAGTTAGGTCACTGGCCACATATCCTGGGGCTGGCAGGTTCAAGCCCCGCCCAGGCCAGCCAAACAACAATGACAACTGCAACAGCAACAAAAATAGCTGAGTGTTGTGGCAGGTGCCTATCTGTAGTCCCAGCTACTTGGAAGGCTGAGGCAAGAGAATCACTTAAGCCCAAGAGTTTGAGGTTGCCGTGAGCTGTGACGCCACAGCACTCTACCAAGGGCAACATAGTAAGACTCTGTCTTTTAAAAAACAAAAAGGTATGAAAAGTAGCCAGATTCAGCACTCTGGGAGGCCAAGGGAGGATTGCTTGAGCTTAGGAATTTAAGACAGCCTGAGCAAGAGTGAGCCCCCATCTCTACTAAAAGTGTGAAAAAATTAGCGGGGCGTTATGGCTTGCATCTGTAGTCCCAGCTACAAGGGAAGAGTGCTTGAGCCCAGGAGTTGCAGCTACTAGGGAAGAGTGCTTGAGCCCAGGAGTTTGAGGGTTTCTTTGAGCTAGGCTAAAGCCATAGCACTCTAGCCTGGGCAACAGAGTGAGACTCTGTCTAAAAAAAAAAGGTATGGAAGATGAAATACCATGCAAATAGTCCAGTAAGATTTTTGGTTATAATACTGGAGGAAATTTTTTGTTTTTCTGATTGATCTCTTCTTAAAAATTTTTAAGGTTATCAACTGGCAAACATCTCTTCACATTCCACCACAAGCTAAACTGAGTCCTGAAGCTTCTGATCTTATTATCAAACTTTGCCGAGGACCAGAAGATCGCTTAGGCAAGAATGGTGCTGATGAAATAAAAGCTCATCCATTTTTTAAAACAATCGATTTCTCTAGTGACCTGAGACGTCAGTCTGCTTCATACATTCCTAAAATCACACACCCAACAGATACATCAAATTTTGATCCTGTTGATCCTGATAAGTTATGGAGCGATGATAATGAGGAAGAAAATGTAAATGACACTCTCAATGGATGGTATAAAAATGGAAAGCATCCTGAACATGCTTTCTATGAATTTACCTTTCGGAGATTTTTTGATGACAACGGCTACCCATATAATTATCCAAAGCCTATTGAATATGAATACATTAATTCACAAGGCTCCGAGCAACAATCAGATGAAGATGATCAACACCTGGGCTCAGAGATCAAAAGTCGAGATCTAGTATATGTGTAACAATTACTAGTAAGTAATTGTAATCAGGATTTGCAAAAGGGCCTAAAATGCAAAGTTCTTTGAGATTCTAAGGAAAATTATGCAAATGCAACAGAGCTGTGTATCTTTGCTCTGTGTACAATATCTTATTTTCCTAAATTATGGAAAATCCTTTTAAAATCTTAATTTATTCCAGTCTTTTAAATCAGTAATTTAGAAAAAAATTGTTATACGGCAAGTAAATTATGAACTGAATGTATAGTCAGTTCTTAGTACTTAAAAAATAGTACTTTGTTTAATAAAAGAGGAAGCTTGGTATCTATTTGTATATATGCTAAATAATTTTAAAAGACAAGAGTTTTTTAAATTTTTTGAAAGACAGTTTAGTTTTATCATGCTTTAACCAAATACGAAACATACTCCATATTTACAGAGCCCACCCAACCTTGTTTTTAGTACAAAATAAGCTAGAGATAGTAAACCATCATTTTAGTATATGTTCCTAGGCTAATGATAATCTTTGTAATTCACATTCTGGCACAAAGAAATATAAGGTTGAAACACTGTTAATATGTTTATCAGAATGAAAAATAATTCATTTTATTTTTTCCCCTCCCTTGGTGGTATATTTAATCTTCTAGCATTTATTTCTCAAGAATTACTATCTTTAAACAAAGCCAAAGCACAAAGAGTTTTCTTTTCATATTGGTATTTTTTTTTTTTTTTGAGAGAGAGCCTCAAGCTATCACCCTGGAGAGAGTGCTGTGGCATCTCATGGCTCACAGCAACCTCCAATTCCTGGGCTCAAGCGAGTGTCCTGCCTCTGCCTCCCAAGTAGCTGGGACTACAGGCGCCTGCCACAATGCCCGGCTATTTTTTGGTTGCAGCCGTCATTGTTGTTTGGTGGGCCCGGGCTGGATTTGAACCTGCTAGCTCAGGTGTACTTGTCTGGCACCTTAGCTTGTTGAGCCACAGGCGCCGAGCCTCATATTGGTATTTTTAATGCTGCTTCCAGTTTTCAAAGGGAACAAAGCTGCCATAAATTAACATTTTCAAATACTAAAAGCTAAAAAGTCTCTTGTATTTTACTTTGAAATGAAAAAAAAAGTTTACCCTCCATCCTAAACAGAGAAATTATTTTCAGTTTCATATAAAACTCTGATTAGAAATTATTTGTTGGTAGTCATTAGAAAGGTACTTTTTCTTTAGTGACTAGTTTTGATTTTGTTGTCAGTGTTACAGGTTTCCTCTTTCAGAACAATGTGGCAAAGATAGATTGTTATTGGCAATGGAAAATCCGTCTATTTGGCAATATTTTATCTAAGGACAGGTTTGTTGTTTTTTTTTTTGAGACAGAGCCTCAAGCTTTCACCCTGGATAGAGTGCTGTGGCATCACAACTCACAGCAACTTCCAATTCCTGGGCTCAAGCGAGTCTCTTGCCTCCGCCTCCCTAGTAGCTGGGACTACAGGTGCCCACCACAACGCCCGGCCTTTTTTTTTTTTTTTTTTGGTTGCAGCTGTCATTGTTGTTTTGTGGGGCCGGGCTGGATTTGAACCCACCAGCTCAGGTGTATGTGGCTGGCGCCTTAGCCCGTTGAGCCACAGGTGCCGATCCAGGACAGATTAATTGATGGAAAAATTAACTCTCGAGATGGAAACAAGTAATTAGGAAAAGCTACATAGTGGTTTTATTAGAAAATTCAAGTCCTCTTAACTTATTTGAAGTCAAATAATATTTTTCAACATATCTATAATATGTAATGCTGAAGTTAAAGAAGACTTCTGGTTTCAAACCAAAATACATATAGTTTATATTTTAGCAAGGGGAAAAGGGCTCAGTTCTGACCACAGTAAAGTTTGTATTTTATTTTGTTTCCTTTTCTCGTGGAATTGATTTATCAAAACCTATTTGTGAATAAGAGGTGTAATTTCAGTGATTTTCAAACTTTTAACTTCTTCATATAAAAGCTAATTGGAAACAGTATATGTAGTTAAATTAAAGGGAGAGCTGTTCAGCTGAATGGAAGGGGCTAAGAATAGTCACTTACATTTCCCACCTTTCTACAGATGGCCCTCAGCTCAGCTTCAAAACCACTGCCATGTTTTCATAGGATTTTGGGGGTCACTGGTTCTTTTGAGAGTCTGATGAAAGCTGGGAACTCTGTTCCCAAGGGGAAAAAAAATGCACACCAACACACAGACATAAAATGTTGCATGCTATTTCAGGAGATTCTGGATATGTTGAGACCTGCCACAGGTTCTAGGTTAAGGATCTGTATCCTATAAGAAAATTGGGTTTGGGGTGTTTTTTTTTTTTTTTGGGTCGGGGCCGGGTTTGAACCCGCCGCCCTTGGTATGTGGGGCTGGCGCCCTACTCCTTGAGCCACAGGCACTGCCCTAGAAAATCATTTTATTAACCTAAGAACTTTGCTTTTAATTTACTGATTAGTACTCAGAATAGCATATTTTATATAAACACTGATAATACGTGATGAAAAAGCACATAGCATGTGATAAAATGTCCTTACAAATGCCTCTCTCTTGCTGGGACAACACTAAGGTGTTTTAAATATACCAACATCATTTTGAGGGCACTGAGATGTTTGACTCATTACAGGCTTAATACAGAAAAGTTCCTGAAGGATTTCTAAGAGAAGTGTAAAAAGTGCATTGCTGTGAGATGGCAGTCTTCACTTCATGGAATATTTGATTAGTCCCATAAAATCCTATGCAAAACAAAGTAATTAGTTAAAAGAAATTTTAGCTTGTTACATAAGATATCCCTCTTGCTCTTTGGGCTTTTCCAGTCAGATTTATTTAAATTTCATTTAATTGTTTTATTTCTGGACTATTGTGCAATACAGTAGAAAATAACTTTGTTACATTTATGTTGTAGGAAAACTAAGGTGCTGCCTCCTCCACTCTCCCTTCCCACAAAATCTGTATTGCCGCTATTGTCAAATGTAACAGACACTACAAATTTTGTATTCTTTTAGAATTTCTTCCGGCAGTAGAAGCCTTCTGTGTTTATCTGAAGCAGTATACAAGCCATTGGTATCTGTAATTTTAGTAGTTCAGATATACTTACTAGCTTTCTTATTCCTGAACTATATCCAGTTTTTCCAGTATGAAATCTGGTGCTTCCTGACCAAAAATATAAGAACAAAAACATAAAAAATATAGATGCTTTCAATTGAAATAGAGTGAAAACATTGGTTCTACATGTTTTCTTTTTAAAATAGTGCTCATTCATTTAAAAACTTACTGTCTTTCTTATACTTACCCCTTTTTGTGCATATCAATAGTATTTATAAAATATGTTCTATAATTATGTTATTATAAATACTGTTATGTATTGTCCAGTGATATTATAAGGCAGGCCCTATTGCTGTATCTTTTCTACCTTCTTATTTGTAATAGAAACTATAGAATGTATAACTAAGAAGTCACTTTGAGATTGACTTTTTAAAAAGTTATTACCTTCTGCTGTTGCAAAGTACAAAACTGTGAGTGGAAATGTTTTATTCTGACTTAATAATATGTTAGAAATTAGTGAATACAGTGGGAGGATTTTTAGACATTGCTGCTGCTGTTACCCAAGGTACTTTAGAAAAAAATTTTTTAATGAGCAAAAATAAACAAATCTCTTTGATATTTAAAGTGAAACATTTAGCCTGTTCATTTTAATCTAAAGCAAAAGTAATTTGGGTCAACATACTGGTATATTTGTAAAATGCCTTAATATATCCTTTTGTGAAAGGCGCTACACAGTTTACTTTTATATTGTATTGTGTATATATGTATTTTGTATTAAAATTGAATCAATGGCAACACTATAGTTTTATAAAATCATGCTTTGTTAGAAAAGGAATTATAGCTTTGCAATATAACTAAATTGTTTTGCATACTTCTGAATGTAATAGATCTGAATAATCAGCCTGTGTTTTTAATTAATCTATTTGTATATTTCCAATCATTTTCTCTAGTGTAATGTTTGCTGGTAATAAAAAAAGCAAAATTCAAACCTTTCAATTAAGTGTGAAAAGCTAACTTTTAAGCTGCTTCACTATGTCCATTTTTAATTCAAAAGTTTATTTTAATGTTTTTTTTAAGAGAATTTGTGATTAAAAATTTAATGCCTTGGAATTAAAATATATAACTAATGATAGTACCTACTTAGATTAAGGGAAACCAAATGTAGTATAAATGTCAGATATTTCCATTTAAATGGGGTTTTGTGGGGTTTTTTTGGAGACAGAGTCTCAAGCTGTCACCTTGGCTGGAGTGCGGTAGCATCACTGCTCACAGCAACCTCAAACTCTTGGGCTTAAGAGATCCTCTTGCCTTAGCCTCCCAAGTAGCTGGGACTATAGGCACACGCCACAATGCCTGACTGTTTTTTGCTTATGGTTGTCATTGATAGGCGCCAAGCCATTCAAATGTTTTTTTTTTTTTTTTTTTTTTGTTTAGAGACAGAGTTTCACTTAACCGCCCTTGGTAGAGTGCTGTGGCATCACAGCTCACAGCAACCTCTAACCAGGTAGCTGGGACTACAGGCACCTGCCACAATGCCCGGCTATTTTTTTGTTGCAATTTGGCTGGGGCTGGATTTGAACTAGCCACACTCGGTATAGGGGGCCAGCTCCCTACCCTCTGAGCCATGGGAGCCACCCCATTTAAATGTTTTCATTTTGTCCAATATAAGAACAACAAATTTTTTGTGGCTTCCTTCAGATTATAGGTTTAAAATTTTTTAATTTTAAATTCTATATTTAATATCATTTGAGTACAGTTTATAATTGTTACGTTATTTCCGTCTTTTTTTTTTTTTTTTTTGTCTGAGACAGTCTCTAGTCACCCTGAGTAGAGTGCTATAGCGTTGTAGCTCACAGCAACTTCATACTCTTGGGCTTAAGCAATTCTCTTGCCTTAGCCTCCCAAGTAGCTAGGACCACAGGCACCTGCCACAATGCCTGGCCATTTTTTTTTGTTGTTGTTGTAGTTGTCATTGTTATTTGGCGGGTCCAGGCTGGGTTCAAACCCGCCAGCTCTGGTGTATGTGGCTGGCACTCTAGCTGCTTTAGCTACAGGCCCCAAGCCTTTATTTACTTTTTTAATAGAAAAGTTTCACTTTTATCTAGGCCGCAGTGCAGTGGTGTAACTCGCTATAACCTCAAACTCCTGAACTCAAGTGATCTTCCTGCCTTAGCTTCCCAAATGGCTAGGACTTCAGGTGCTTGCAATCACATCCAGTTAATTTTTTGTTTTTATTTGAGACACAGTCTCACTCTGTTACCCTGAGTAGAGTGCTGTGGTGTCAAAGCACACAGCCTCCTCAAACTCTCGGGCTCGTGCAATACTCTTGCCTTAGCCTCCCAAGAAGCTGGGACTATAGGCATACTCAGGTCTTGCTCTTCCTCAGGCTGGTCTAGAACTCCTGAGCTCAAGCAGTCCACCCACCTTGACATCCCAGAGTGCTGGGATTACAGGTATGAGCCACTGTGCTCAGCCTCAATTTTTAAATTTTTTGTAGATATGAGGGACTCTCACTATGTTGCCCAGGCTAGTCTCAAACTCCTACTTCATTCTCCTACAGTGCTGGTATTAACAGGCATGAGCTACTGTGCTGGTCTTGTTTATAATTTTTAAAATGTGAAGTTGGTTAATCTGTTTTCCTTTATTTGCAATCCTTTATCTCATGAAATGCTTACTAGATATAATGTACATATTGATGTTGTAATCTCCTCTCAGCTTTATAGGAATGGACAAATACTAAATGTTTCTCCCTGTTTTCAAGCATTACTAAGTTTCCATTTATCTCCATGTATGTACTCCCTTGTAAATTTGTTTTTGGCCTACACAAGACCATTGTATAGCTGACCCAAATTACATTATTTCTTTGATTTATTTTGCTGTTTTGTGGACCACTTTTGGCATGCCCAAAATTGTGACTACGTTGTCCCAACCCCTCCCACCCCACACACTCACACGCGTGCATACGCCTACATACATCTGCTTATATATGTACAGGGTAGAGGGAGATTGCCAAATGTATGTTGGAAGCATAAACAGTTACTATTCCAGTATCTGGTCTTTCCTTCTTCCTTTTAGTAGCAGAGTTACCCAGATTCTGAACATTTTGCTAGATTCGGAATGTATGTTTGAAGCATAAACAGTTAATATCCCAGTATCTGGTCTTTCCTTCTTCCTTTTAGTAGCAGAGTTACCCAGATTCTGAACATTTTGCTGGATGAAACTTTGGGTTGTGGAGGGGTTAAGTTTGTTCTGTGGCAGAAAGAAAAAGATTTTCATGAATGCCTAGCTCCCCACGTGTTGACTAATGGCAGAGACAGCTTGTTTCCCAGTATCCGTTCTCTCGTTCTGTTACTACTATCCCTCTCTAAGTTTTGACTGTCCCACCAGAGTCCATGTACCTCATATTCCCTTGTAATTAGGTGTGGCCACATGACTAGGTTTTGGTCATTGGGATATTAGCAGATGTGATATGTGCAAGATTCTACATAGAGTTGATATAGCTTGCTCACCACTTGTTCTTTCCCTTTTCCCACTCAATGGAACATGTACATAGTACATAGTGACTGATATATTGACCATGAAAATTAGGAAAGCACTCTAGTGATAGTGGATCAAGAAAATGAATAGAAACTGGTTCCTGACAGATTGCTATGTCTTTGAGGCGAGAGTGCAGTGGCATCATCATAGCTCACTACACCCTCAAACGCCTGGGCTCCATCAATCTTGGCCTCTTGAAGTGGTAAGATTACAGGCAAAAGACACTGCAGCTGTTTTCCTAAAATTTCTACATAACACTTCCACAGATCCATGCCCACACCTAGCTGCAAGGGAGTGGGGGAAATACAGTCTTTATTCCAGGTGACCTGATTCCATCAAACTAGTATTTGTTATTAGGTAAGGAGAATGGGTGTTTGGTGAGCAAATGGCAGTCAGTCTCTGCCACTGAGTAAATTGAGGGAATTTCTATCTGAGAGCTTCCATTTCTTTGAAGTTGGAGGCATAGTAACTTTCTGAAAGGGTCCAAAGAGTTGGGTAGCTGGCTTGAGGAAACTGATGAAAGTCTGAAATAAAGAATAGGAAGAGTGAAACCTAACTGAAGAGTGGGACAGGCAGAGAAGTAGGTTTCAGGTGGGTTATAGGGCATGAAATTGTGTTGCATCAATCTTCACAGTGACATGATTTTGAGGTTGAATGTAGTATTCAACAGTCTGGTAGTAGTAGAGTAGTGATGGAAGCTCTTCAGGAAGAATGTGTATAAGGATTGTACAGTACACTGGTAGGTCTGTCACAGTTTGCTTCTGTGTTACATAATCTGAAAATCCAGCATATCTTTCTTATGGTTAGAATTTTGTAGTCTTATATACTACATAGTCTGTATGCCAAGCGTTGGTTCACATTTTTGAAGTATAAAGAAGAGGAATGCCAGATGCCTCACCAGGTGAGTGAAATTAATAACATTCTGAGAATCCTTTTAGATCAGCGGTTCTCAACTTGTGGGTTGCGACCCACAGGGACTGTATTAAAGGGTTACGGCATTAGGAAGGTTAAGAACCACTGCTCTAGATTTCTCTGATGAAATGTAAAAAGTTGTCTCTTGGCCAGGTACGTTGGCTCACTCCTGTAATCCTAACACTCTAGGAGGCTAAGGTAGGTGGATTACTTAAGCTCAAGACTTTGTGACCATCCTGAGCAAGAGTGAGACCCCCATCTCTACTAAAAATAGGAATAAAAAACTAACCAGGCATGGTGGCACATGTCTATAATCTTAGCTATTGGGGAGGTTAAGATAAGAGGATCACTTGAACCCCAGAGTGTGAAGCTGCTATAAGCTACAGTTTCACCCCAGAGGCACAGAATGAGACTCATTCTCTAATCCTTTGAAAAGATTTTATTTATTCTACAAATATCTAATGCCTATAATATGTCAGGCATTGCTCTAGTCAAATGGACAAAGTATCTGACTTAGTTAAATTTACCTGCTGGGCCAAGAATGACAAATATATAATGATGACAGATGGTCATTATGGCCATTCTCTTTCTTTCTTTTTCTTTTTCTCATCATAGAGTGCCATGGCACTGTAGCTCACAGCAACCTAATTCTTGAGCTCAAGTAATCTTGCATCAGCCTCCTTCATGGCTAGACTAAATCAAGAGATGATGTTTGAGGTTTCTCCATACTTCTTTCCAAAGAGGCTATATTAGTCTGCAGTCCACAGAAAGGGGAATTTTTCTTTCTTTTTCTTTTTGAGACAGAGTCTCACTTTGTTGCCCCTGGTAGAGTGCTGTAGCATGGCAGCTCACAGCAACCTCAAACTCCTGGGCTAAAGCAATCCTCTTGCATCAACCTTCCTCATGGCTGGCACTACAGGCACCCGCCATAGTGCCCGGCTATTATTTATTTTTTTATTATTAAATCATAGCTGTGTACATTAATGCAATTGTGGGATACAATGTGCTGGTTTTATATACAATTTGAAATACTTTCATCAAACAGGTTAACATAGCCTTCATGGTGTTTTCTTAGTTATTGTGTTAAGACATTTGTATTCTACATTTAGTAAATTTCACATGTACCCTTGTAAGATGCACCATAGATGTAGTCCCACCAATTACCCTCCCTCTACTCATCCTCCCTCCTCCCCTCCCTATTCCCTTACCCCATATTCTTGGGCTATAATTGGGTTATAGCTTTTATATGAAAGCTATAACTTGGTTTCATAGTAGGGTTGAGCACATTGGATACTTTTTCTTCCATTCTTGAGATACTTTGATAAGAAGAATATGTTCCAGCTCCATCCATGTAAACATGAAAGAGGTAAAGTCTCCATCTTTCTTTAAGGATGCATAATATTCCATGGTATACATGTACCACAATTTATTAATCCATTTGTGGGTCGATGGGCACTTGGGCTTCTTCCACGATTTAGCAATTATGAATTGGGCTGCAATAAACATTCTGGTACAGATATCTTTGTTATGATGTGATTTTTGGTCTTTTGGATATATA
>CAUYRH010143167.1:0-18872 GCA_963574655.1 Perodicticus potto | reverse complement strand
CATATATTTTTTTTTTTTGAGACAGAGCCTCAAGCTGTCACCCTAGATAGAGTGCCGTGGCATCACAGCTCACAGCAACCTCCAATTCCTGGGCTCCAGCGAGTCTCTTGCCTCTGCCTCCCAAGTAGCTGGGACTACAGGTGCCCGCCACAACGCCCGGCCATTTTTTGGTTGCAGCCATCATTGTTGTTTGGCGGGCCCAGGCTGGATTTGAACCCGCCAGCTCAGGTGTACATGGCTGGTGCCTTAGCCCGTTGAGCCACAGGCGTGGAGCCCAAGCCATATATTTTTATATTTTAAATGACTCCAGGCTTGGCGCCTGTATTCCCAGCTACTCAAAGGCTGAAGCAAGAGAATCGCCTAAGCCCAAGAGCTGGAGGTTGCTGTGAGCTGTGATGCCACAGCACTCTATCAAGGGCAATAAAGTGAGACTCTGTCTCTTAAAAAAAAAACAAACAAACAAACATTTTTTAAATGACTCCGTATATGGGCCAGACATGGTGGCTCACGCCTGTAATCCTAGCACTGTAGGAGGCCGAGGTGGACAGATAGCTTGAGCTCAAAAGCTCAAGACCAACCTGAGCAAGTGTGAGACCCCCCTCTCTAAAAAATAGCCAGGCATTGTGGCAGGCACCTGTAGTCCCAGCTACTCAGGAGGATGAGGCAAGAGAATCACTTGAGCCCAAGAGTTTGAGGTTGCTGTGAGCAATGACACCACTGCACTCTACCACAAGGTGACTGAGTGAGATTCAGTCTCAAAAAAAAAAACTCTAGGGTGGCTCCTGTGGCTCAGTGAATAGGGTGCCGGCCCCATATACTGAGAGTGGTGGGTTCGAACCTGGCCCCAGTCAAACTGCAACAAAGAAATAGCCGGGCGTTGTGGCGGGTACCTGTAGTCCCAGCTACTCAGGAGGCTGAGGCAAGAGAATCACCTAAGCCCAAGAGCTGGAGGTTGCTTTGAGCTGTGATGCCACAGTACTCTACCGAGGGCAACATAGTGAGACTCTGTCTCCAAAAAAAAAACTCTAAAATGGAAATTATCATTTTTATTATAGAAACCTGTTTAAAAGGGCTGAAATTAATTTCTACCAGGTTGAGAACAAATTCCAATTGCTTGATATACAGAAAAGAAATGGGTATTCCCTCAACATTCTAAATTCTGTTGTCATGAAAAGGTACTTATTAGCTGGGTGGTGGGGATGGAGGTTCAAGATACTGTACAAAGATATAAATAAAACCCTGGACTAAGGCCTCGTTAGCATGAATAAATGGCTAGAGTTGAGGTCTCTACCCTCCCTACCCACATAACTGTGCAGCCTGAATGTACCGCCCGGGCAGATGTGACTGGTTCCCATACCAGGTAAACTGGGCTTCGGTTCTTGTCCATCGCAGGGATGCCAGTGAGGACCTCGGCTAACACCTGGAGGAAAGAGAAGATGGAGTTAGCTCGGTTCAGACTTTCATGCAAAAGGTCAGGCAGGAGATTCTGGCCAAGAGAGAAGCTGCTTCTCGGTTATAAAGTCTGAGCTCCAGGCCTGGCTCTGCCATTTGCCAACAAAGACACTTGCCCAAAATCTGGGACATGGGACTATTACTAACCCCTTCCTCCAATTAAAGATGCCACCCAGCTGCTAGTGGAATTGATAGCAAGGCAAGGAAGATGGAATTCAAAAATGTGTGTGTATATTCTATTACCCTAAGATTTTTGTGCATACACACATGTGAGTATATATACACTCAGTATTTTGGTTTGTTTGTTTTTGTTTTTGGCCAGGGCTGGGTTTGAACTCGCCACTTCCAGTACATGGGGCTGGTGCCCTACTCCTTTGAGCCACAGGTGCCACTCTATACTCAGTATTTTTTTTTTTTGAGACAGAGTCTCACTCTGTCACCCTCCGTAGAGTGCTGTGGCATCACAGCTTACAGCAACCTCCAGCTCTTGGGCTTAGGTGATTCTCCTGCCTCATCCTCCCATGTAGCTGGGACTATGGGCGCCCACCACAATGCCCGGCTATTTTTGTTGTTGTTGTTGCAGTTTGGCCAGGGCTAGGTTCGAACCCACCACCCTCAGTATAAAGGGCCGGCGCCCTACTCACTGAGCCACAGGTGCCGCCCCTACACTCAATATTTTTAAAAGATTGTTCCACTTAAAAATACATCAGGAAGGATAAGCAGGCAATGTTCCGTTAATCTCTGGGAAAGAAGGAACCCATCTGCCAGTAGGTATCTATTTTATATAGAAAGTCTCAGAAACATCTGTAGCGTGTTTCATCCACAGGACATTAACATTATTAACATTATTAATTAACATTATTTATTCATGAATCCAGTGATTTTCAACTGGTATGCCATGAGAGGATCTTAGGTGTGCTACAAATTTTTTAATGTTAATTAATAAATTAATTAACATTATTTGTTCATGAATCCAGTGATTTTCAACTGGTATGCCATGAGAGGATCTTAGGTGTGCTACAAATTTTTTTTTAATCATTAATTAAACTATTTTAGAAAGAAGGTCAAAGCACAGCAAATATACTCTTTCTTTTACTTTTTTTTTTTTCTTTTGGAGACAGAGTCTCACTTTGTCACCCTTGGTAGACTGCTGAGGCGTCATCGCTCAAACTCTTGGGCTCAAGCAATTCTCTTGCCTCAGCCTCCAGAGCAGCTGGGACTACAGGTACCCACCACCACGCTCATCTATTTTTAGAGCCAAGGTCTCGCTCTGGCTCAGGCTGGTCTCGAACCTGTGAGCTCAGGCAATCCGCCCGCCTCGGCCTCCCAAGTGCTGGGATTACAGGTGTGAGCCATCATGCCTGGCCCTTACTCTTTTTTTTTCTTTTTTTTTGATCAGCATAATTTAAGTATGCCACGGAAGTTTAACTATAGGTTCAAGAGTGCCATGAGAAAAAAAAATAAAAATAATAAAAAAGGTTGAAAAACTGCATTCATGCAACCACTCACAAAAGCAGCACACAGCTCTGTACCCTGAAAGCCACAACAAAATTGACGAACCTGCTGTGAACAGGAATTCTCAGCAGAGATAAACAGCCTGGAGGTTGAGGGCTCTACAGTAAGACTGACCTGGATTCAAAAATCTGACTAGCCTCCTTAAATACTCAGGTGATCTTTGGGCAAGTAACTAAAATCTGAACCTTAGCGTCCTCATCTGTTAAATAGGCAGCTAGCAACTGGGAATATTTAAGGAGTGACCAACCCACCCGTAGTGTCAAATCCCTCTCCACAGCCTCTCTTGAAGCAAGTCAGAACAGAGTAACATTTACTGCAACAATCTCTCCAAGTATGGAGGAAGCAAAAGATAGGGCTTTGAGAGAACCCAAGTCTCCAGGACTAATAACAGACTGGTAGTGGCCAAGAGGGGGCAGCAGAGGGCACTCCTGCAGCGAGTGGGACAGGTGCCAATTGAGAAAGGACTTCTGCCCCTGCCAAGAAGGGAGAGGACAGGGCAGATAACAAACGTATCCACTGGGCTCAGCACCCCTAGCACAGTGGTTATAGCACCACCCACATGCACCGAGGCTGGTGGTTCCAATCCAGCTCCGGGCCAGCTAAACAACAATGACAACTGTGGAAAAAAAAAAAAAAGTAGCCAGGCATTGTGGCAGGTGCCTGTTCTCCCAGCTACTTGGGAGGCTGAGGCAAGAAAATCACTTGAGCCCAAGAGTTTGAGGTTGCCATGAGCTGTGATGCTACATCACTCTACCCAGGGCAACTGCTTGAGACTCGGTCTCAAAAAAAAAAAAAAAAAAAAAGGCTCAGCACCTGTAGCTCAGTGAGTAGAGTGCCGGCCACAAACGCTGAGGCTGGCAGCTTCAAGCCCGGCCCAGGCCTGCCAAACAACAATGACAACTACAACCAAAAAAACAGCTGAGGGCGGCGCCTGTGGCTCAGTGAGTAGGGCGCCAGTCCCATATACCGAAGGCGGCGGGTTCAAACCCGGCCTCGGCTGAACTGCAAAATAGAAAAATAGCCAGGCGTTGTGGTGGGCACCTGTAGTCCCAGCTACTTGGGAGGCTTAGGCAAGAGAATCGCCTAAGCCCAGGAGTGGGAGGTTACTGTGAGCTCTGTAACGCCACAGCACTCTACCAAGGGTGATAAAGTGAAACTCTGTCTCTACAAAAAAAAAATAAATAAATCAAAATAAATAAAATAAAATAAACAAAAACACAGCTGAGTGTTGTGGCAAGCACCTGTAGTCCCAGCTACTTGGGAGGCTGAGGCAAGAGAATCGCTTAAGCCCAAGAGTTTGAGGTTGCTGTGAGCTGTGACACTATGGCACTCTACTGAGAATGACATAGTGATAGTCTGTCTCAAAAAAAAAAAAAAATAGGCAGTGAGCCCCGTCTGGCCCACAGCATGCCAGGCTAGCTGCACTTTGACGGAACACGTGTATTACCTCTATCACAACCTACACTCACAAAGAGCCACAGGAAGGACACATGGGTACATGCCCAGGTCGACACAGGAAGCTCTTACTATGCCATAGCTGAAGATGTCCACCCGCTTTGTCAGCTGCCCCACCCTGATGAAATCTTCTGGAAGATATGCAGCTGATGCCTGGAAAGGGTGGGTCTTCATCATGGTGTATTTTGACTTTTTGTTGACAGGACACAGGTGAGTCATTGGGTGAGCCAGCTTGGGAACGAAATTTTGGTCCAACAAGACATTGGAGCTGTGGGAAAAAAAGCAGAGAAAACCTTCTCATCTTCAGCTGGATGACAAGAGGTTGCCATGGAGACCCTTTCGGGAAACAACTTAGCAATGAGCAATTTAGCCCCTACAGGTTGGGGTCCCTAAAGACCCTTCACATGGAGTCTCAGAGCCAGCTCCAACAGGGGAAAGGAGGGCCCCTTCCCTCTAGTCAATGGGGATAGAGTTAAGATTCAGACTTTCTGCCCCCAGAATGTGGACAAAGAGGTACAGCCTCCCTGATCCCCACAGATGTCCACCCCATCAGCCTCAGTTCGTCAAGCCCATAGGTTATGCTGGCCTGGCTGACCCAAGCCTAAATGTCAGTATTCCGGGGTTTTTTGTTTGTTTGTTTTTGTTTTTTGAGGTTTTAGGCTAGGGCTGGATTTGAACCCGCCACCTCTGGCATATTGGGCCAGCACCCTACTCCTTTGAGCCACAGGCACCACCCTAAATGCCAGTATGCTTTGTGGCTGAACCTGCCTAGATTGTGAGGAATGAGAAAAGCAATAAAAATATCATTTGACCCAGTCGTCTAACTTATGGGAATGAACTCTAAGAATGTACTCCAAAGGAAAATTTTAAAAGTGAACTACATGTATAAAAATATTCAGTATAGAACTAACCTTGAACAGGATTTTAAAAAGCAAACACCATAGGCGGCGCCTGTGGCTCAGTGAGCAGGGCGCTTGAGACTCTGTCTCAAAAACAAAAAAGAAAAGAAAGACAGGCTTGCGGCAGTGGCTCAAGCGGCTAAGGCGCCAGCCACATACACCAGAGCTGGTAGGTTCAAATCCAGCCCGGGCCTTCCAAACAACAATGACAGCTGCAACCAAAAATTAGCCGGGTGTTGTGGCGGGCGCCTGTAGTTCCAGCTACTCGGAAGGTGGAGGCAGGAGACTCGCTTGAGCCCAGGAGTTGGAAGTTGCAGTGAGCTGTGATGTCACGGTACCCTACCCAGGGCAACAGCTTGAGGCTCTATCTCAAGAAAAAAAAAAAGATGGCAGTGCCTGTGGCTCATTGAGTAGGGCGCTGGCCCCATATACCGAAGGTGGCAGGTTCAAACCCGGCCTCCTCTGCCGAACTGCAAAACAGAAAAATAGCCGGGCGTTGTGGTGGTCACCTGTAGTCCCAGCTACTCCAGAGGCTGAGGCAAGAGAATGGCCTAAGCAATTCACGCTGACTGATTAAGAATAGAAGGAGGTTATAGGGGCTACAGAGAAGGAGGAGAGAACTATGGACTTCTGGATGAGAAAGTTGGAAAGGGCCCTAAAACAAAATGAGGAATTTGGGGTGAGTGTGACTTGGTTAACTAAATATATACTTTTTCTGTAAACTATGATCGCTATGGCCCAGTACGGTGGCTCATACCTGAAATCCTAACACTCTGAGAAGCCAAATCAGCTGGATTGCTTAAGCTCAGAAGTTTGAGACCAGCCTGAGCAAGAGTGAGACTCCATCTCTACTAAAAGTAGAAAAACTAGTCGGGTGTTGTGGTTGGTGCCTATAATCCCAGCTATTTGGGAGGCTGAGGCAGAAGAATCAATCACCTGAACGCATAAGTTTGAGGTTGCTATGAGCTATAATACCATGGACTCTAGCCTGGGGCAACAGAGTGAGACACTGTCTTAAAAAAAAAAAAAAAACTGACTCAGCACCCATAGCACAGTGGTTACAGCGCCAGCCACATACACCAAGGGCGGCAGGTTCGAACCCAGCCTGGGACAGCTAAAGAACTACAACAACAACAACAAAAATAGCCGGGCATTGTGGCAGGTGCCTTGTAGTCCCAGGTACTTGGGAGACTGAGGCAAGAGAATCACTTAAGCCCCAGAGTTTGAGGTTGCTGTGAGTTGTGACGCCACAGCACTCTACTGAGGACGACATAGTGAGACTGTCTCAAACGAACAAACAAAAAAAAAAACAGTGACTTCTAGACTGTGACCCATGACCTCTAGCCTACAAATGATCTCCTCATGACACAAAGATACAGATTCCTATCACAGAACAATGGCCCACCATGGTTACTGCAAATATCATGAGACTAACAGAGGTAACACATTCACCAGTAAAATAACAGCTAATAATTACTTATACAGAGTGAAGAAAATTGGATTTATGAGACAACTGAGGTAATGCACAACCAAGGAAACCAGGGCAGCAGGCCTTGAAGGCCTTGGGGGAACCAATGGGAATTTTTTTTTTTTTTAGACAGAGTCTTACTATGTCGCCCTTGATATAGTACTGTGATGTCACAGCTCACAACAATCTCAAACTCTTGGGCTTAAGCGATTCTTTTGCCTCAGCCTCCCAAGTAGCTGGGACTACAGGCACCTGCCAAAACGCCTGGCTTTTTTTTTTGGTGCAGTTGTTTAGCTGGCCCGGGCTGGGTTCAAACCCGCCACCCTCGGTGTATGTGGCTGGCACCCTAACCATTGTGCTATGGGCACCGAGCCCCAATGGGAATTTTTATAGATGGATATAGGAGGAACTGGGATGAAAGTTCTCACGTTGGTGTATTGCCTTTATGCGGTCTCTGTTCTCACTAGCAAGGGAGCGCCTCTTCCACCCTTCAAGAAAAGTCTGTGTTTATCTCTGCTTTCCATTAAATAAAAAATATACTTCTTTTTCTGTTACATTGGAGCCCCAGCTGCCTCATTTTCCACTCCTCCAGTTCCTTGCTTTCTTTGACTCAGCCAAACTTGCTAGTTCTGGTGGGTGAACGGAAGAGCTCACACCAGGGGTATAAAATGGAAATGTTAATTTCTAAGTATGAATTCTCACCTCTAACACCGAGGGCAAACAGACTCGGAGCGCAACCAAAAACACGGAGTTCTGAGGGCGTAACAAAGAAAAAAGGTACCCAGGGGAGGGCAGGGGAGAGAAAGAGAGAAAAGCAAAAAGAAGACGGACAGAGAGAAGGGGACCCAGGAATCCCGCTGGTCTCCTCCTTGCAACCGAGGCCCTGGGGGCGTCCAGCCCACCCTCTCACCTCTTGACATTGCTGTGGATGATCCCTAGTCCGTGCAGGTGCTCCAGGGCACAAAGCAGCCCGGAGCAGATGCTGACACGCTGGGGCCAGGAAAGAGGGTCTGAGCCACTCTAAGAGAAAGAAAAGAAAGTTAAATAGTTACATCGTGCCTTTTTATTTTTTATTTTATTTTATTTTATTTTTGAGACAGAGTCTCATTATGTCCCCTTGGGTAGAGCGCTATAGCATCATAGCTCACAGCAACCTCAAACTTCTGAGCTCAAGTGATCCTCCTGCCTCAGCCTCCCGAGCAGCTTGAGACTACAGGAGCCCATCACAAGGTCTAGCTACTTTTTCTTTACTAAAGAAGTCTCTCTCTTGCACAGGCTGGTCTTGTCTAGAACTTCTGAGCCCAAGGGATCCTTCTCTCTTGTCCTCCCAGATTGCTAGGATTACAGGTGTGAGCCACCAAGCCCAGCCCTTCACATGTTTTAGTCCTCCATAAAATTAATTTTTGCCGAGCACGCTGGCTCACACCTATAATCCTGGCACTCTGGGAGGCCAATCAGGAGGATCCCTGGAGCTCAGGAGTTAGACACCAGCCTAAGCAAGATCAAGACCTTGTCTCTACTAAAAATAGGAAAACTAGCCCAGTGTTGTGGCAGGCACCTGTAGTCCCAGCTACTTGGGAGGCTGAGGCAAGAGGATCACTTGAGCCCAAGAGTTTGAGGTTGCTGTGAGCTAGGGTGATGCCACGGCACTCTAGACTGGGCAACGGTGAAACTCTATCTCAATAAACAAATTAATTAATTAAAAAATTAATTTTCTGGCTCGGCGCCTGTGGCTCAATGGGCTAAGGCGCCAGCCACATACACCTGAGCTGGCGGGTTTGTTTCCAGCCTGGGCCCGCCAAACAATGACAGCTGCAACCAAAAAAAAAAATGGTCAGGCATTGTGGCAGGCGCCTGTAGTCCCAGCTACTTGGGAGGCAGAGGTAGGAGACTCGCTTGAGCCCAGGAATTGGAGGTTGCAGTGAGCTGTGATGCCACAGCACTCTATCCAGGGTGACAGTTTGAGGCTCTGTCTCAAAAAAAAAAAAAAAAATTAATTTTCTGTTAATTCTTTTTTCTTTTTTTTTTTTTTGAGACAGAGTCTCACTTTGTTGCCCCCAGTAGAGTGCTGTGGCATCATACCTCACAGCAACCTCAAACTCTTGGGCTCAAGCGATTCTCTTGCCTCAGCCTCCCAAGTAGCTGGGACTACAGGTGCCTGCCACAACGCCCGGCTATTTTTTGTTGTGGTGTTGTTGTTGTCATTGTTGTTTGGCAGGACCAGGCCAGATTCGAACCCACCAGCCCCAGTGTATATGGCTGCTGCCCTAGCCACTGAGCTATAGGCCCTGGGCCACCTGTGCCTTTTTAAATGCCCGATGGCAGGGTCCAGATCCTGTCTCTTCTCCTGCCCTTCAGCTCTCTGCAACAAGCTCAGCTGGCAGGATTTCCTGTGACACTAAGGGTTTTCACACAGGGCAGATAAAGGTGTAACCCCAGTTCAAACACGCACTTGCTGTGTGACTTTGGAAAAGACACTTAACAACTCAGAGCCTTAATTTCCAGAGGTATAAAATGGAAATGTTAATTCCTATGTTTTAGGGTTGCTAAAATGGATTTAAGGAAATATACATAATAACACCTGCACACAGTAGGTGCTTATAAATAGCAACTTTTTTTTTTTTCATTTTTGAGACAGTCTCACTCTGTCACCCTGGGTAGAGTGCTGTAGTATCATAGCTCACAGAAATCTCTTGGGCATGAGCCTCAGCCTCCCGAGTAGCTGGGACTACAGGCAAGCACCACAATGCCCAGCAAGTTTTTCTATTTTTAGTAGGGATGGGGTCTCACGCTTGCTCAGCTGGCCTCAAACTCCTGGGCTCAAGGGATCCACCCACCTCAGCCTCCCAAAGTGCTAGGATCACAGATGTGAGCCCCCACACCGAGCCAATAGCAGCTGTTTTTATCATGACTGTTACGTTGGCAGCTCTAGAATTTCTCCCTAGAAGGGGCTGGTAAGAAAAGGAGTTAGGGAGCTTGTGTTTGCACCCCAGGCACATGAGCTTTATACCAATTTGGTGTATATGGGAGAAATTTCACATATACATAATAGAGACTGTGGCATGGCGCAGGGGTGTCCAGCCTTTTGGATTGTCTGTGCCACATTAGAAGAGTCATTGTGGGCCACATATTAAATATACAAACACTCATGAAAGACGATGAGAGGAAAAAAAAGTCCATGCATAATTTTCATGATATCTGCCACCATAGATAAGCAACAAAGTATTCGTATGATCTGCATGTGGCCCATAGGCCTCAAGTTGAACACCCCTTGAAAGCCTCCCATTTGCTGCCAGTACTGCCACTGCAGTTCTAAGACTCTCCCAGGCTAAATCACCACCTAGTTTTCAAGCCCAGGCTTAGGTTCCACATCTTCTAAGACAGGGATTTTCAACTGGTGTGCCATGGAAATTTTTTTTTTTTTTTTGAGACAGAGACTCACTTTGTCACCTTTGGTAGAGTGCTGTGATGTCATAGCTCACAGCACTCTAACTCAAACTCTTGGGCTCAAATGATCCTCTTCCCTCAACCTCCCTGGTAGCTGAAACTATAGGCGCCGGCCACAACAGTTGGCTATTTTTAGAGACAAGGTCTTACTCTGGCTCAAGCTGGTCTCGAACTCCTAATCTCAAGCAATCCACCTGCCTCAGCCTCCCAGAGTGCTAGGATTACACGAGTGAGCCATCGCACCTGGCCGAAATTTTTAAAGATTATTCATTAAATTATTTTCAAAAGAAGTTCAAAGCAGGCTCGGCACCTGTAGCTCAGCAGCTAGGGCGCCAGCCACATACACCAGGCCTGATGGGTTCAAACCTGGCCCAGGGCCTGCCAAACAACAATAACACTACAGCAAAAAAATAGCCTGGTGTTGTGGTGGGTGTCTGTAGTCCCAGCTTGGGAGTCTGAGACAAGAGAATCACTTGAGCCCAAGAGTTTGAGGTTGCTGTGAGCTGTGACAGCACAGCACTGTACTGAGGGTGACATAGTAAGACTCTGTCTCAAAAAAAAAAAAAAAAGAAGAAGAAGAAGAAGTTCAAAGCACAATAAGTATATATATATTTTTTAATTCTCTTTTTGAATTAGGTATGCCGCAAAAGTTTAACTACAGGTTCAAGTGTGCCGTGAGATAAAAAAGGGTGAAAAACACAGAGCTAGATCTTACCTATCCTGGCCCTTGAAGCTTCCCTTGAAGCTTTCCTTGAGACTGAGAGGATGGCCACTCTCCCCTCCGGATCCCTAACTTAACCTTTGATTCCCTAACTGGGTCTGGGTGCTGCCTGGTCCTGTTGTCTGCCCAGGACCTAGCCTCTTTATTTTATTTATTTATTTATTTTTTAGATAGAGTCACTCTATGTCCTGGGTAGAGAGTGCTGTGGCATCATAGATCACAGCAACCTTAAACTCTTCGGCACAAGTGATCCTCTTGCCTCAGCCTCCTGAGTAGCTGGAACCACAGGCCCCTGTCAAAACGCCTAGCTATTTTTTTTTTTTTGAGACAGAGCCTCAAGCTGTCACCCTGGATAGAGTGCCGTGGCATTCCAGCTCACAGCAACCTCCAATTCCTGGGCTCAAGCAAGTCTCCTGCCTCCGCCTCCCAAGTAGCTGGGACCACAGGCGCCCGCCACAACATCCGGCCATTTTTTCGTTGCAGTCGTCATTGTTGTTTGGCGGGCCCGGGCTGGATTTGAACCTGCCAGCTCAGGTGTACGTGGCTGGTGCCCTAGCCCTTTGAACCACAGGCGCCGAGCCAAGCCTAGCTATTTTTATTGAAAGGGTCTCACTTTGACTCAGGCTCGTCTTGAACTCCTAAGTTCAAGCAATCCACGTGCCTCAGCCTCATAAACTGCTGGGATTACAGGCGTGAGCCACCATGCCAAGCATATGACCCGGCCTCTTACCTGGTCGTGGAGTCTGTCCTGTAAAGAACCGTTTGCCATGTAGGGGTAAATCAAGCTGTGAAACCGTCTTCCAGCACAGAAGCCCAGCATTGGTAAGATGTTCGGGTGGCAGCATCTGAAATCAGGTATCAGTGCAGAGTAAGGTGTCAGAGAGTGACGAAAGACTTCTCTATCTCCTCATCTCCCACCCTCCTCCTGCCCTCTCCACCCCAAGGCCACCAGTAACCTCCCAGCCACCACATGCTCTAGCCCCTAAGGACACGGCACCAGGGCAGAAGGATGAAAACTGCTTGCCTGCAGGGAGCTGGAGAGCTAGTGATCCTCATCCTGCCTTACCGCCCTGCAGCATATGACACTTCAGCCACCTCACCTCCAGAAACAGAGGCTCGGAGGTTCAAGAATTTGCCCAACATCACAAACTAGCAAGTAGTGAAGCCAGGACTGGAGTCCTTCTCTAAAACCCTCTTCCACTGAGTTCCCATTCCCTCCTCGTTGTCCTCCCACCTCTCTGGCCACACTTCCTTGGTCTTTTCCAATAAAACCCCCCTCCTTTGCCTTCCTTCTGGTTGTCAGCTGGGTTCCCTCATCCAGTTTTATATGCTGTTCCTCCAGGTACCTCCAACTGCTATGAGGAACACTCCCAAATCTCCTCTCCAGCCCATCCTAGGCTCCAGACTTGAGGGTCTCATTGCAGCCCGATGCTTAGGTGAACATCATCCCACACTCAAGTCCCAACTTGCTTCTCCATTCATATTTACTATCCCAGTGAAGGGACCATCACCCATCCAGATTCCTAAAACCCTCCTTACCTCCTGTATCCAGTTAGTCACCATTCACTGTGATCAAATAGCTTTCAATGGGTCCCCTTCATTCCCCTCTCCTCTGCTGCAGGCCATTCTCCCCAGGACTACTGTAAATGGCCTCCTGCCTGATCTCTCTGCTAGCCACCACTTCCCCCAAGCCATCCTACTACACACTTTTCCACATTCATTAGCGTTATTTACACGTCAGTCTCCCCTCTGGGCCATAAACTTCTCCAAGGACCAAGGGGATGGGCTGTGTATGCTTCAAGTGTGCACTTGCTCGGCCCTTGGAAAGGGCTTGACTACTCATGTTTTCTGAACTGATGAACGAAGGAGTGACTGCAGACTCTAGGAAGGGACTATGCCAGGTGGAAAGACAATTAGACTTCCCGTTTTGATTAAATGTGTGGTAGTGTGCCTGTGTATATGTATGAATAGAGAAACCAATAAAGAAAATATATCAAGGCTCAGCACCTGTGGCTCAAAGAAAATATATCAAAATGTTGATGTAGTAGTGATTATTTATAGGTGCTGTAGGAAATAGGTACACGTAATTTCTATTTTCTTATTTACAATTTTCTTTATTTCTTAAAACATCCCACAGTAATCGTGCATGCTTCTCCCAAGGCTGTGTACTGGCAGGGGGGACCTAGATAGTGACTTGGCAAGGTTAAACAAGAGCAAGTGTTTAGCACGTGACAGATGTCCTGAATGCATTTAAGTTCACTGGTCAATAATGGCAGAGCCAGGATAGGTCTCCAAGTCTCTAAGCAGTCTTTACCTTGTCTTTCTAAGCCTCCACCCCTCTGTGACCAAGAGGCTTACTTCTCTGCTCTCAGTTGCCCTATCTGTAAAATGAACAGATTTGCGGATAACTTTGGAGGTCCTGACTACTCTAGACCGTGTGTCTGCAAACTTTTTTGTAAAGGAATAGTAGTAAATATTTCAGACTTTGTAGGCCATATGGTCTCTGTCATCACTACTCAACTGTACACTGTAACACAAAAGCAGCCACAGACAATACATAAATGAATGAGTCTGGGTGTGTTCCAATAAACGGACACTGAAACTTGAATTTTATATAATTTTCATATGTTACAGAATATTATTCTACCTTTTTTTTTTTTTGAGACAGAGTCTCACTCTGTCACCCTGGGTAAAGTGCTGTGACATCATAGCTCACAGCAACCTTAAACTCCTGCACTTAAGCAATCCTCTTGCCTCAGCCTCCCAAATAGCTGGAACTATAGGCACCTGCCACAATACCTAGCTAGTTTTTTCATTTCTTTTTTTTTTTGAGACAGAGCCTCAAGCTGTCACCCTGGATAGAGTGCTGTGGGAGCACAGCTCACAGCAACCTCCAATTCCTGGGCTCCAGCGAGTCTCTTGCCTCCGCCTCTCAAGTAGCTGGGACTACAGGCGCCCGCCACAACACCCGGACATTTTTTGATTGCAGCCGTCATTGTTGTTTGGGGGGCCCAGGCTGGATTCGAACCTGCCAGCTCAGGTGTACATGGCTGGCGCCTTATCCCATTGAGCCACAGGCGCCGAGCCGTTTTTTCATTTCTTTTAGTAGAGATGAAGTCTCGTCTCAGTGTATCATTCTTTCTCAGGCTGGTCTCTACCTCCTGAACTCAAGCAATCCACCCACCTCAGCCTCCTAGAGTGCTAGGATTATAGGCATGAGCCACCCCACCTGGCCTATTTTTTATTTTTATTCTTTCAATTATTTAAAACTGTAAAAATCAGGCCAGATGTGATGGCCCACACCTGTAATCCTACTACTTTGGGAGGCCAAGACAGGTGAATTGCTTGAGCTCAGGAATTCAAAACCAGACTGAATAAGCATGAGACCCTGTCTCTAAAAATAGCTGGGTGTTGTGGCAGGCACCTGTAGTCCCAGCTACTTGGGAAGCGGAGGCAGGAGAATCACTTGAGGCACTGGAGGCTGGAGTGAGCTATGACATCACAGCACTTTACTCAAAATGACAACGTGAGACTCTGTCTCACAAAAAAAAAGTAAAAACTGTTCTTAACTCTCAGGTTTTACAAACGTAGGTCGGGTCAGATGTAATCCATGGGCCCTCCTTTGCCCAGCCCTTCTCTTGAAGGCTATGATTTTAAGAGGGATTCACCCTTAGAGTTGGCATCTGCTGGGAGAATGGGGACCAAAGACCCCATTATTGGCAAAGGAAAGCACCCCCAGAAAAAGAAGAAAATTAAAAGTAAGTTGAGGGAGTCAGAACAAAGAAAAGTTAGCTAGTTTACCTTTAAGCTAGTCATTCCTAGCAAGCTTATTGCCTTTTCTGAAATTCTAGCCTGTTGGGGATACAGCGTACAAACACCCTGCTGGATTTGTGAGCACCCTGAGGAAAATAATGGCCATAGAAGAGATTGTGGCAAGTCCTAGAAAAAGATACAACTTCTAGGGCATTTCCTGCTCATTAAACAGGCAAAGCAGATACTCATTGGAGAGATGTGTATTTGCCTGAGGCAGAGACCAAGGGAGTAGCTCGAGCCCTAAGATATGAGCAGAAGAGCTTATATCCCTTATCACAGAGGAAGATCCTCTGTGGTGGTGATGGGAGGAAAATTCCTCCCTCCCACAGATTCCTCAGAGGAGATTAACGCCAGTGGGGTTTTACTCCACAGGGAGCTAGCAGAGTTTAACATCTCCCTAGAAATCTGTGTGTGTGTGAGGGTGGTGCCTGTGGCTCAGTGAGTAGGGCACAGGCCCCATCTACCAGGGGTGGTGGGATCAAGCCTGGCCCCCAGACAAACTGCAACAAAAAAATAGCCAGGCGTTGTGGCAGGTGGCTGTAGTCACAGCGACTCAGGAGGCTGAGGCAAGAGAATTGCCTAAGCCCAGGAGTTGTAGGTTGCTGTGAGTGGTGACACCACAGCATTCTACTAAGGGCGATAAAGTGAGACTCTGTCTCTAAAAAAAGAAAGAAAGAAAAGAAATTTGTGTGTGTGACCTCAAGCAGGAGGCTCTCCCAATACAAGACTCAGATTTCAGATTTCTCAAGGCTACCCTTAGGTTAATAATAACAATAGGAGCTGATATGATCAATCAGAGAAACTGCTGGCATCTGTGTTCCCACCCTCGTCTTACCCTCTGTGCAAATACACTTCAATAAAGTCAGAGTGGAGCAAACACTCTAGGCCACTGCCGGAAGCCCACAGACAGGCAATGGACCCCTGAACTTCTGTCTTTAATTCTACTCTACGTCTCATGTCTCTTTCTTTATCGTCGTTTCCAACTTCATAATTCTTCAGTCGATCGCAGCCAGTTTCCACAAGTCTTAGTGGACCCTGCTTCTGGGGCAGGACCCCAATAAGCATCAGAAAGTCTCTGGCTACCTCAAAAAGTGAGATAGGGGTTGGGCATGGTGGCTCACACCTGTAATCCTAGCACTCTAGGAGGCTGAGGCAGCTGGATTGCTTGAGTTCAGGAGTTTGAGACAAGCCTGAGCAAGAGCCGGACCCCATCGCCACTAAAAATAAAAAAAACTTTGCTGGGCATTGTGGTGGGTGCCTGTAGTCCCAGCTACTCAGGAGGCTGAGGGAAGAGTATCATTTGAGCCCAAGAGTTTGAGGTTGCTGTGAGCTAGGATGCTACTGCACTCTGAGAGCAACAGAGTCTTAAAAAAAAGGAGGGGTATAGAAACATCTATGGAATGTTTTCCATGAAAGGAGTTGGAGTGAGCCAAGATTCATTCATGATGCTAATCAGTACATATAATTGCTACATGCTACACAAAAAGCATGGACTTGTACCCAGACCACATAGGTCCAAATCCCAGCTCTGCTACTTACTAGCTGTGTGAACTCGGATGAGACTTAACCTCTCTGTGCCTCAATTTATCTGACTGTAAAATAATGTGACAATAGTAGCTAAGTTATGGAGTTCTTGTGAGGGTTACAAGTTTATATAAAATAGTGTGTTTAAAACATGCCTGGAACATAGGAAGAACTATATAAGGGAAGCATGTGTCCTTACTACTAAACAAAGTATTTTCCAAAAGGGAGGCTTACCTACGACAAACTTGTACCTCTGCCTCCAAGAATCTTTCAGTTGATCCTGGACTTGAGCAGGCTGTCTGTGAAGGAAGACATGAAGAACATGAAGATCCAGCCTCAACCTTGCAGCTCCACCTTCCCCTAGAAACCAAGAAGTGCTTGCCTCTCTGAGCTTCTTGAAGATGAATGGTGTCCCATGCCTCTGCCCTCTGTAGATATCCGCAAAGGTCCCTTCGCTAATTTTGTGGTCTTGATGGAAGTCATCAGTTGCCTGAACCACGTCTGCCTCACTCCAAAACAGGCTCTCTCCAGCCAAGCTCAAAAGTTTTTCCTGCTTAGGAATGGAGGTGCTAAAATCCTGGGAATTCAGGGAGAAGAGACAGAGATGACTATGGAACTTCTTTTCCCCTGGAACACCAGAGCTGAAAGGGTAGAGATCATTTTATCCAGTGGGGATCTATTAAAAAAACATGGATAGGCCCAAGCTGAAATCCCAGCTCTGCCCCTAAATTACTCTGTGTCCTTGGGTGAGTTACTTAACCTTTCTGAGCCTCAATTTCTTCATCAGCAAAAATTAAGATAACAGGCTCAGCGCCCATAGCACAATGGTTACGGTGCCGGCCACATGCACCGATGGTAGCAGGTTTGAACCCGGCCCGGACCAGCTAAACAACAATGACAACTACAACAAAAAAATCGCCAAGTGCTGTGGCGGGCGTCTGTAGTCCCAGCTACTTGAGAGGCTGAGGCAAGAGAATGACTTAAGCCCAAGAGTTTGAGGTTGCTGTGAGCTGTGACACCACAGCACTCTACCGAGGGTGACTTAGTGAGACTCTGTCTCGCAAAAAAAATTAAGATAACAATAGTACCCTGGTGCGTAATTTTGAAGATTAACTATGAAGATAAAATGTGAGTACTCCTGGCACATACTTGATGTTTCCGTTTCCTCAGTTCATAGAGATAAGCAAAGAGAAGATAAAGAGCGAAGTGAGGTCACACAGCCGGTCAGTGAGTTGGGGGGCTTGGTGATCTCAACCTAATGCACTACATATATGCTGGGTCTCCGGAATCCTGGGAAGTAGGATACAGCTTCATGCAGCCAAACAGAGCCGCAGAGACCGTGTGTGTACATAAGCCTATAAAAGGAAGCTGTTCTGGCTCGGGGCCTGTGGCTCAACGGGCTAAGGCGCCAGCCACATACACCTGAGCTGGTGGTTTCGAATCCAGCCCGGGCCCACCAAACAACAATGATGGCTGCAACCAAAAAATGAAAAAATGGCCAGGTGTTGTAGCAGGCGCCTGTAGTCCCAGCCACTTGGGAGGTGGAGGCAGGAAACTCGCTTGAGCCCAGGAATTGGAGGTTGCTGTGAGCTGTGATGCCACAGCACTCTACTCAGGGTGACAGCTTGAGGCTCTGTTTCAAAAAAAAAAAAAAGGAAGCTGTTCTTCCCTTTTTATTTTATTTACTTATTTATTTGAGACAGAGTCTCACTATGTCACTCGCGGGAGAGTGCTGTGGCATCACAGCTCACGGCAACCTCCAACTCTTGGGCTTAAGTGATTCTCTTGCCTCAGCCTACTAAGTACCTGGGACTACAGGTGCCCGCCACCACGCCTGGCTATTTTTTTGTTGTAGTTGTTTAGCTGACCCGGGCCTGGTTCAAATCCAACACTCTCAGTGCATGTGACTGGCACTGTAACCACTGTGCTATGGGTGCCGAGCTCTGTACTTCCCTTTTTAATAAATTCTTTTTTTTTTAATTTTTTTTTAACTCTGTCTCACTTGGTCACCCTCAGTAGAGTTTTGTAGCATCTTAGCTCACAGCAACCTCAAACTGTCAGGCTCAAGTGATTCTCTTGTCTCAGTACCTGCCACAACACCCAGCTATATTTTAGAGACAGGGTCTTGCTCCTGCTCTGGTTGGTCTTGAACTTGTGAGCTCAGGCAATCCACCTGCCTCAGCCTCCCAAGAGCTGGGATTACAGGCATGAGCCACTGCTCCCAGCCATAATAAATTCGTTTTCTTTTCTTTTTTTTTTTTTTGCAGTTTTTGGCCAGGGCTGGGTTTGAACCCACCACCTACGGCATATAGGGCCAGAGCCCTACTCCCTTGAGCCACAGGTGCCACCTAAATTCACTTTTTAAAAACAAGTATAGGCTCAGCGCCTGTGGCTCAATGGGCTAAGGTGCCAGCCACGTACACCTAAGCTGGCAGGTTCGAATTCAGCCCGGACCCGCCAAACAACAATGTCAGCTGCAACCAAAAAATGGCCGGGCGTTGTGGCGGGCGCCTGTAGTCCCAGCTATTTGGGAGGCAGAGGCAAGAGACTCGCTTGAGCCCAGGAATTGGAGGTTGCT
>CAUYRH010143162.1:0-36912 GCA_963574655.1 Perodicticus potto | reverse complement strand
TCGAATCCAGCCCGGGCCTGCCAAACAACAATGATGGCTGCAACCAAAAAATGGCCGGGCGTTGTGGCGGGCGCCTGCAGACCCAGCTACTTGGGAAGCGGAGGCAAGAGACTCACTTGAGCCCAGGAATTGGAGGTTGCTGTGAGCTATGATGCCATAGTACTCTATCCAGGGCGACAGCTTGAGGCTCTGTCTCAAAAAAAAAATAAATAAAATAAAACACACAATTCAATGTCTTTGAGTATATTTACAGAGTTGTGCAACTATCATTATAATCCAATTTTACAACATTTTCATCATTCCTAAAAGAAACCTTAAGTGCAGCCACTCCTCATTCTGCCCTCTTTGCATCTTCCCTCTTAGGCCCAGATAACCACTGATGGACCTTCTGTCTCTATAGATTTGCCTATTTTGAAATTCTTGTATATAAATGTGGTCATACAATGCGTGGTGTTTTGTGTCTGCCTTTGTTATGGTTATGAATGCGTCTCCCCAAATTCATGTGCAACATGAATGTAACAGTATTGGCAGAGGGGGTATTCTGGGAGGTGTTTAGGTCATAAGGGCTCTGCCCTCATTAATCAATCAATGCTATTATGAAAGTACTTGATGGAGGGAGTTTCCCCCTTTTGCCTTCTCTTATGTGAGGACATAGCTGTCCTCCCCCCTTGGAAGCAGCGATCAGAACCTCATCAGACACCAAAGCTGCTGGTATCTTGATCTTGGGACTCCTCAGCCTCCAGAGCCATGACAAATAAATTTCTTTAGAAACACTAAGAAAATCCTTCATTTGATAATATTGTTGAGATTCATCCAGGACAGCATATATCTATCTGTATTCCATTCCTTTTTATGGTCGAATAGCATCCCATTGTATGGATATACCACATTTTATGGATATTCCATCGATTCACAGATGCTTGTGTTTTTCCACTTTTTGGTTATAACGAATAATGCTGTGAATATTTCTATACAAGTTTTTGTGTGGACATATGTCCTAATTTCTCTAGGCTGAAAAACTAAAAATGGAATTGGTGAGTTATATGTTAATTCTATGTTTAACTTTTTGAAGAAATGCTAAATGATTTTCCCAAGCAGCTGTACCATTTTACATTCAAATTAGCAATATATGACATTGCTAATGAACATCTTCACCAACACTTATCTGTCTTACCCATCCTGGTGGGTGAAAATAGTATGTCACCATGGTTTTAACTTGTATTTCCCTAATGGGTTAATAGTGTTGGACATCTTTTCATGTGCTTAGTGACCATTAGTCTACCTTTACAGAAATATCTTTTCTAATTCTTTGCTTATTGTTTTACTTGGTTTGCCATTTTTTTTGTTTTGTTTTTAAGAGACAGGGTCTTTCTCACTCAGGCTGGAGAGCAGTGTCAAGATCATAGATCGATGAAGCCTCAAACTGTTGGGCTCAAGTGCTCCTCCTGCTTCATCCTTCCAAATTGCTGAGATTACAGGCATGAGCCAACATGCTGGGCAAACTAAGTTTTTGTATCTTTTTTCTAATTCTGAAGTCTTATACTTTAGATACGAAAGAATCAACTGTACAATTATAGGAAAATGTGATTGACTTCTGAGATAAACACTTTTTTAGTAATGGAGCCACAAATTTTAACTAACATATATTCTAATATTCTTTGAAGCTTATTTTGAAATGTGATTCATTCTGGTTTAAGAGACATAAGCAAGTATAGTATGCAACTGCCATGGTGTCTTTCAAGAGAAGTGACAAGTTCTCTAATTTCTGCTACATGGAACATGGATGATGTAATAGACTGAACGGGAGTAATCACCCTAGAACACAGGGTAGAAACAACATATTGAAAATGGTGGCTCACACCTATAATCCTAGAATTTTGAGAGGCTGAAGAGGGAGAAACACTTGAGGCCAGGAGTTCAAGACCAGCCTAAGCACCACAGTAAGACCCCATCTCTACAAAATATACAAAAATTAGCTAGGCATGATGGCACATGCCTGTAGTCATAGCTACTCAAGAGGCTGAAACAGGAGGATCACTTGAGCTCAGAAGTTTGAGGCTATAGCAAGCTACGATGAGGCTGCTGGACTCTAGCCCAGGCTACAGAGTGAGACCTTATCTCAAACAAACAAACAAACAAATAAAAGATGAAAGTACAAAATAGAACACTGAGATCCCAATAATTGGATTGGGAAGTGATCGCATCAGTCCTAGACCACCTTTACAGATTTCAAAGAAAGATATTAAGAAATGTCTTTATGGGGTGGGGTGGGGGAAATAATGTAATGAAGAATAATAAAATACATGTATTTAAAAAAAATTAGTATTAAACAAATCAGTCAAAAAAAAAAAAGAAAAAAGAAATGTCTTTTATATATTTGAGAGAGCTAGAAGTTTGTAGATTAGAAGGATATTTTTATCCTATTTTACTCTATAAGGTAGAAACAAGACTAAATTCTGTTGAAGTTGCAAGATTTCTCTTTAATAAAATAAGAATTCTCTGTTTTTGTAAGTTAGAGTGCTGTGGCGTCATAGCTCACAGCAACCTCAAACTCTTGGGCTCAAGTGATTCTCTTGCCTCAGCCTCCCGAGTAGCCTGGACTACAGGCGCCCACCACAATGCCCGGCTATTTTTTAGAGATGACGTCTTGCTCTAGTTCAGGCTGATCTCAAACCTGTGAATTCAGGCAATCCACCCACCTTGGCTTCCTAGAGTGCTAGGATTACAGGCATGAGCCACTATGCCCAGACAGGAAAATTTTTTAAGATACAGAAAAGTACAGAGAATAAAATTACAACATAGCCACATAACCATTTCCCAGATTTAACATATTTGCTTTGTCATTTTTTTCAAGTTTCTCCCTTTTTAAAGAAACAAAAGTACAGGTAGAGTGAAGAAATGAGGCTGCCCCCTTTCCAAACCCAACTTCTCCCTCCCTCTCCAGATGAAATCCTCCTCTGAAGTCTCGGTGTGCTTGACTAGGTCTTGCTCTTCTGACTGCCCCTTAGTTCCACAGTGGTCTACCTACTGTGGTACTATCTACACAGGAGTCAGCTGGAGTGCCTGTAAAGAAAACACAGATCCCAGGTCCTAATTATTAAGATTCTATTTCACTAAGTCCAGGATAGGGCCTAGGAATCTACATTCTTCTTTCTTTTTCTTTTTTTTTTTGTGAGACAGAGCCTCAAGCTGTTGCCCTGGGTAGAGTGCCATGGCATCACAGCTCACAACAACCTCCAACTCCTGGGTTCAAGCGATTATCTCTGCCTCCCAAGTAGCTGGGATTACAGGTGCCCGCTACAACGCCTGGCTATTTTTTGTTGCAGCCATCACTGTTGTTTGGCGGGTCCGGGCTGGATTCGAACCCGCCAGCTTAGGTGTATGTGGCTGGCGCCTTAGCCACTTGAGCCACAGGCGCTGAGCCTTCTTTTTTTTTGAGACAGAGTCTTACTCTGTCCCCCTGGGTAGAATACAATGGTGTAATCGTACCTCACAATAACCTCAAACTCCTGGACTCAGTGATCCTCTTGCCTCAGCCTCCCAAGTAGCTGGGACCACAGGTGGCAGCCACAACGCCCAGCTATTTTTAGAGATGAGGTCTTGCTCTGACTCAGGCTGGTCTCGAACTCGTGAGCTCAGGTCATTCACCCACCTCGACCTCCCAGAGTGCTAGGATTATAGGCGTCAGCCACCATGCCCTGCCAAATTTTTTCTATTGTTAGTAGAGGTAGGATCTAGTTCTTGTTTTGAATGGTCTCCCAACTCCTGAGCTCAAGCAATCTACCTGCCTTTGCCTCCTAGAGTGCTAGGATTACAGGTGTAAGCCACAGTGCCCAGCCGGAATCTTCATTCTAAAAAGAATGCAAGGTGCAAACCAAAACCTTATAAGACGGCATTTGATATCTACTAGCATTGCTAAAATAAAAAATAGAGACAGTAACAAGTGTCATTGAAAATGTGGAAAAATTCAAAGCCTAATATATTTCTGGCAGGAATATAAAATGATGTAGTCATTTGGAAAATAGTTTGGCAGTTCCTCAAAAGTTAAACATAAACCATATGACCCAGCAATTCTATTCCTAGGTATATAACTAAGAGAAATGAAAACATGTCCACACAAAAACTTGTTCACAAATGTTCCTAACAGTCAAAATAGTTCATAATAGTCAAAAATTGAGAACCACTAAAATAGCTATCAACTGATGAGTACATAAACAAATTGTGGTATATCCATACAATGGAACATGATTCAACCATAAGAAGGACGGAAGTACTGAGAACATGCTACACATGGATGAACTTTGAAAACATCATACTAACTAAAAGAAATTTCACACAGAAAGAATATATGCTGTAGGATGCTATTTATATGAAATGTCCAGAATGGGATATTCTATAGAGACAATAGATTGTACTGATGGTTGTTACTGTACAACTCTGTGAATATATTAAAAAACCTGAATATATAAAAAATGAGGTACATTTTTTAAACAAGTACATTTTACAAAGTACGACATATACCTTAACAAAGATGTTAAAAAAGGGAAAAATAAGCCCTCAAGCTAATTCTTATTTTTTCAGTACTTTGGGTTGCTGGGTTGGTTTGTTTTGGTTTTTAATACTTTGAGAAAGCTAATTCTTATGTATACTGAAGTTTGACACATAGTCTGAAATAGTTCCCACAGTTCTATACTTTTTTTTTTTTAGAACAATAAACATCTTTTTACATGAGCTAAGATAGGAGAGAAGAGGAATTATTTGTCTTTCTGGGCCTTGATTATCCTCCGATAGAACTCTAGCTCCTTGCCTTCTAGCACACAGCCATCTGCTTGGCCACACTGGCCTGGTCTTGATACAATGCACGTAAGAAGCTCTGCTGAATTGCTCCTCCAGAAGATTGCTTATTTTGGCATTCTTTTTCCTTTCATCATATTTCTCCTAATTTTTTTTTGATTGTTTTTTGTTTAAACTCTCTTCTTCCTTAGGAGTCAGCTTGGCCCCTTCTTACAGCCCAGGGGAAGTGCATGTGGGACTCATACCACTGCTGGTATGATGTGCGGTCAATAAGCACAATGCAGTTCTTCACCAAGGTCTTAACGAACCAGCTCATTATTGATTGTACTGCAGACAGCATCAACACTTGTTTTCCTAGTACACTCTGAACCCCAGGAGAAATTCCTCACACCCAGCCTCAAGCCACGGTATTTGTTATTATCTCCCCCCACACGGACTATGTGTATTCGGCTGGGGCCAATCTTAGTTTTGGCAGTGGGGTGTCCCAACTCATACTTCCGCTTCTTGTGGTAGGGCTTTCTCTTGACCCCAGTCTTGTGGCACCTGCGCCAGTTGTCCCGAGAGTTGCCCATTGCTCAGTGCTGGCTGGAAAGAGCCTATACTTGGGTCTTTACTCATTTTCCAGGCCCCGTCTATTCCTACATGCTGAGAACTCCCAAATATATACTTTGATGTACTCCCTCTGTACTGAGCTCTAAAATCCCATTAGGTATTTTTACTTAAACTACCTGCAAGCACCTCAATATTTGAAAATCCAAACCCTCCACAGCCTATTAAAAACAACAACAGAAAAAACATCTACGTCCAATACTTACTCTATTTCTCCCATTACATGTTATTATTCAACCCATTCTTCCCAGATTTATCTCCAAGTGCCCCCATCCCCTTCTTACTGAGTTTCTCCTATAAAAGCCCCTTCTCAGCAGATCCACTCTCATCGCCTGATGTCAAGTCTTCCTCAGTTTTCTTGAGGAGATTCCTAACCAGCATCCCTGTCTCCATTTTATTTTATTATTTATTTAAATTTTTTAATTTTTTAGCTTTTAATTTCAGCTGGCTTTCACTCTTTTTACTTTCCATGGTTTTTTGTTGTTGTTGTTGTTGTTGTTTTTTATTGTCCTTCCTTGTAGCGATTCTCGTGCTGGTTGCCTCCCAAGTAGCTGGGATTACAGGCATGCGCCACAACGCCCGGTGGTCTTCTTTCCTGGTAGTAGAGACGGGGTCTTTACTCTGGCTCACTCAGGCTTATGCTGGTCTCGAACTCTATGAGCACTGGAAATCCACCCGCCTCGGCCTCCCACAGCATTGGGACTACAGGCGTGAGCCACCACACCCGGCCTGTCTCCATTTTAAATTGTGTAGCAGCCCATATAGCCTATGGCCAGGAGGAATGAAAATTATAAGAAATACCTGTGTAGCTCAATAATGGAACACCTTGGTGAAAAGGGCATGGAGAGGAATTTAGCTCTCCTAACAAGCATGAGAGCTCGCGAGATTGAAGCATTGGTGAATTGGCAGTCTCTACACCTGTGGTGTTGAAAGGCACGAGATCAGCCTTGTAGTAGGCTGGAGTAGAAGGCAGTTGGAAGCATGTGCATTCTATCACGGACCCGCTTACTCTGACTCTGTCTCCTCTCCTGCCTGCAGAATGCCAGCACGGCGTCTCTCTGCTGAAGATTACCAAGCTCTGCTAAAGACTAAGATCTATCTATTCTAAGACTGCTTTACTCTCTCTAAGACACTCTCTCTCCAGCTAAAGTAGATAGACCTCAGGCACCTAAGAGAAACTATTCCTGAGCAAGGTAGCTTAGTGGTCCACGTCTAGAACCTAGTTAAGCCGGGCCTGAGACCTGGCCAGTCCTGGGCCCTGACAAAATTGTTTAAAATCATTTCTGCACACTGCTGCCAGGCTGATCTTTCTAAAACACATAGCAGATCAAGTTTCTGTCCTGCTTAAAATCTGTCAATATCTTTCTATGGCCTGCATAGGATCCTGTATCTAACCTCGTTTCCAGGGTCTCACACATACACATCCTGATGCTCCAATCATCGCTTCTCCAGAGACATGTGTGACTCTGAACATACAAGGAGCACATTGTTCCCTTTTAGGCATCATATACCCGAGTATAGAGTGAGACCCTTCTCTCACAGGGTCTCACTCTATCACACAGGCTAGAGTACAGTGTCATGATCATAGTTCACTGCAACCTTGAATATCTGGGCTCAAGTGAGCCTCCTGCTTCAGCCTCCTGAGTAGCTGAGATTACAGGCACCCACCACTATGCCTGGCTAATTTTTTACTTTTTGTAAAGATGTTAAGTCTTTTTCACTGTGTTGCTCAGACTGGTCTTGAACTTCTGAGCTCAAGCAATTCTCCCACTTCAAACTCCTAGAGAGCTTGAATTGCAGACATAAGCCACCATACTTAGCTGCAGTTAACTTTTTTTTTTTTTTTGAGATAGAGTCTCACTCTGTTGCCCTAAAGTGCCATGGCGTCATAAATAACAGCAACCTCCCAGTCTTGGGCTCAAGGATTCTCTTGCCTCAGCCTCCCCAGTAGCTGGGACTACAGGCACCGACCACCACACCTTGGTAGTTTTGTTCTATTTGTAGTAGATATGGGGTCTTGCTCTTACTCAGGCTGGTGTCAAACTCCTAAGCTGAAGCAATCCACCTGCCTCGGCTTCCAAGAGTGCTAGGATTACAGGTGTGAGCTACTGTGCCCGGCCTTTCTCAGACTATTCTGCCATATAACTTCTTCAGGATGGAGGCTTGAACTCAGTATGGCTTTTAGAGTCAGACAGACCTAGACTGTGACTCAAATTATGTTTTTACCAGCTAGGTAAACAGATTGGAAAAATACTTGTCCTGCATGGCTTCTTTTCCAATCTGCTATTACAATGAAATCTTGTAATAATTTACTAAAGCAGATTCAGTCCAAGGCAGAGACAATCTAAACTTATCAAAGACTTTATTAAATGGTGTCTGAACTTTTTTCTCTGCATCCCGCATCAAAGCACAAACAAATCACCATGTTCCTGGAATACTCCTGTGTAACTATCTTGACTAAATGAGCATTTAATATTAAGAACAGATCTTGAAATTCTTTGTCAACAAAACCAATTAAAACAGATAATGCAAACATTAATGTTTATATTTTTTATGTCTAAATCATCTCACTTGTCTCTAATGTTAAGCTAATTAACAAACACTTTTTTTCTCAGTACACAAAGACTAAATTTACTTCTTACTTTTGATAATAATAAAGAATGTTATGGCTAAACTGTTGGCTTCCTGAGTCAGTATTTGTAGTGTACATTTAAATATGGGCACTTAAATCCAGAGCTATAATTTTTAAACCTTATAGCTCATTTTTATTTTAAATACAAAGAAGAATATGATCACAAACACCCAAATGCTCAGCTCTATGACAATTTTTACCATATTTGCTTTAGACTTTTTAAAAATGAAGATTAGAAGCCTATCACTGTGGAATCTCAATAACTAGTAAGCTACCTTTTAGGTAACTCATTTAGGATATCAACCTAAATTACACTAAATTTAAAGTGAGAAATGCCTATAGAGTTGAAATTAAGCATTCTAATGCATCCTTATTAAGAAAGGTAAGGATAGGCTCAGTGCCTGTAGCTCAGCATCTAGGGCGCCAGCCACATACACTGGACCTGGTGGGTTTGAATCTAGCCCAGGCCTGTCAAACAACGACAACTACAACCAAAAAATAGCCAGGTGTTGTGGTGGGCACCTGTAGTCCCAGCTACATGAGAGGCTGAGGCAAGAGAATTGCTTAAGCCCAAGAATTTGAGGTTGCTATGAGTTGTGTGATGCCACTACACTCTACTGAGGGCAACATAGTGAGACTCTGTCTCATAAATAAATAAAGAAAATTAAGCATATGTGACATCAAATCTGAGACTGTCCTACAGATACTAATCATTATGCTACTTCCTATGTCCTTCACTGGTATGTCCTTCCTCGGCCAAGGTTCTTGCTATCTTCTTCTGAGAGCTCAAGACCCGGTGGAAATCAGATCAAAGGCTGGTGTGAGCCAATGAAATTCTCTTTTTTAAGATTCAGAGCATTAATGTATAACAATATATAATAATCCTGTTCATCCTTTATAACCTGGTACCCAAGTACTATAAGTAATCACTTGATTACCCATCAAGTAATCATTATAATGACCTTACATTGGTTGGGTGCAGTGGCTCCCACCTGTAATCCCAGCACTTGGGAGGCTAAGGCTTGAATGAGCTCATAGGTTCGAGACCAGCCTGAGCCAAAGCAAGACCTTGTCTCTAAAAATAGCGAGGCACCTGTAGTCCCAGCTACTTGGGAGGCAAGAGGATCACTTGAACCCAAGAGCTTGAGGTTGCTGTGAGCTAAGATGCTACAGCACTCTACTGAGGGTGACCAAGCGAGACTCTGTGTCGAAAAATAAATAATAAAGTAAAATAAAATGACCTCATATTTTTTACCAATCCTCCTATCAGGAGGTGCAATGTGTTTCTCCCAGCCTTAAATCTGGGATGGTCATGTGACTTGCTTTAATTCCACACAATGTGGAAGAAGTTAAAGTTGTGTCACTTCTGAGGCTGGGCCTTAAGTTAGCTATAGCTTCTGTATGCTTGGAATGTTCCCTCTTGAATCCCTGCTACCATGCTGCTAAGCACTCGAGGCATGTAGACAGGTCAGCTGGAGAAGAACCCTGATTCTTGGGTCAACAAACTGAGCTCCTAGCTCACAGTCAACACCAACTGTCAGCCACATGAGGAGCCCTTTAGGACATTTCTGGCCAAATATAAGTGGTAAAGTACAACAGGAGATGGTGAAAATGAGAGTGTTTCAGACATCTTGCTGTGTATTAAATCACATCAAAATAGTAGCTGAGTGCTCACTTCAGCAGCACATATACTAAAACTGGACTGATACAGAGAAAATTAGCACAGTCCCTGAGCAAGGATGACACACAAATTCATAAAGTGTTTCATATTTTATGAAAAAAAATTTAGTGGCTGAAAACTACCATTATAATCTGGGCAGAAGAATTCTACATATTGTTTGTAGACACACCACCTGCCAGGATGTGAAGCATTAACTCTGTGCTCCTTAAGTGTCTTCACACAGCACTTCAGCCAGGAGATCAAGGTCAATGTGGGCAGTGATAAATCATGTTCACGGTATGTACCCTCGATGATATGATGATGGCATTTTTACCACTTTGGTCCTCTTCTCCAAAATTTTTTACCCCAGGTTAATCATGAAAAACAAATCAGACAAATTCTCACAGAGGAGTGGTCTCCATATCTCACTGGTATTCCTTGAGACTGTCAGGGAAAAGAAAAATCCGAGAAACTTTCATAGCCAAAAGGTACCTAAGGAGACATGACTGCTAAATATATATGTGGTATCCTGGATAGGATCCTGGAACATTTTAGATAAAAACTAAAGAAATCTCTAGCCAGGCTCAGTGGCATGCACTGTAGTCCCAGATACTTGGGAGGCTGAGGCAGGAGGATTACTTGAGCCCAGCAGTCGAAGTCCAACTTGGGCTATATAATGAAACCCTGTCTCTTAAAAAAAAAAAATAAGGAAATCTCAATAAAAATGGACTTTCATTAATAATAATGTTCCAATATTGGTTTATTAGTTGTGACAAATTTTTCTGTAAATTTTTACCTGTTCTACAAAATAAAGTTTACACACATACATGTTGTTCCTCTGCTTATAATACCCTTTCATTCTTACCCACCCACCAAGGAACCAAGAAAAACCAAAAAAAAACATTATTTCCACAAAACCCAGTTGAAATGTTAGTGTTATTGTCCCCACTGTGGAGCTTCCTTCAAAAAAGAATTCATTGCTTTGATCTAGGCGCACATTTAACAGAAGTATCAGAGCCTGTATAGTAAGGTCACCTCACTCAATTAGACCTAATGTTCCCAAAATGTAGACACCATGTCTTATATGATAACTTTGCATGCCTGTACCTATGACACTGGCCAAGAGTAGGGGCTCAATAAGTGCTGATTGAATTAAATAATTAACTGAATAACTATAAAAATATATAATTTTGATAATATCTGAATAAAAATAAAAAAAAGATGATACAAATAAACAGTGAAGGCCAAGATATGTCAGTAAATCTACAATAAAGCTGAAACCTCCCAAGTATCAGTCTACTACGTATAATTGTAGCTAAACTATGCACTAAGAAAAATAATCATTACATTCAACAAGTCAAAGCCACAAATGACAGACAAAATAGTATCTGTTTTCAGATCAATGTGACAACTCAGGCATATAAATGCCAAATAAATTAGGTCATGTGAGTCTCTCTCTATGGGATTAGGCCAATGAAGTACATATCCATGTCTATAGACTTCCTGATATGTCATCAAAAACTTTAACTTACAGAACACTATTTTCATACTTCTTTTTTTTTTTTTTTTGAGACAGAGCCTCAAGCTGTCGCCCTGGATAGAGTGCCATAGCATCACAGCTCACAGCAACCTCCAATTCCTGGGCTCAAGCGAGTCTCTTGCCTCCACCTCCCAAGTAGCTGGGACTACAAGCGCCCACCACAACGCCCGGCCATTTTTTGGTTGCAGCCATCATTGTTGTTTGGTGGGCCCGGGCTGGATTTGAACCCACCAGCTCAGGTGTACATGGTTGGAGCCTTAGCCCGTTGAGCCACAGGTGCCAAGCCATACTTAACTTCTGAAAGTATGAAATAATAAGACAGACACATGGGTAAATAATATGACAGACACATTGTGTCTGTCTACTCAATTTTATCTCTCATTACATAGCAAGGAAATTAAGCCCTAAAGCAGTCCTGGGGAAAATTACAAGGAATAATCACTGTGCCTTCAAATGATATGTCCGGGGGCTTCTGAACAGGGGGTTTCTGTTTTACATTAATAATAACTCGGTCAACTTGTCATCCTTCAGAGTATTTACAGAAGAGGCTTTCACCAAAATAGCAGAACTCTCTTTGTGAAAGTTTTTAGGTCATAAAAAACTATATTCTAGTGACCATTCAAGGGGAAAAAAATAATTCTAAACTAATGTGAAATTTTAACGTTCTTTCTTCCTGCCTCCACTTCAAATGCTTGGTGCTCCAAGAATTAAAACAAAGAATAAATCACGGCTTGGCACCTGTAGCTTGGTAGTTAGGACCCCGGCCACATACACCAAGGCTGGCAGGTTCGAACCTGACCCAGGTCTGCTAAACAACAATGACAATTACAACAATAGCAACAACAACAACAAAAATAGCCGGGCATTGTGGCGGGCACCTGTAGTCCCAGCTACTTGGGAGGCAGAGGCAAGAGAATCGCTTAAGCCCAAGAGTTTGAAGTTGCTGTGAGCTGTGACACCATGACACTACCAAGGGTGACATAGGAAACTCTGTCTCAAAAAAAAAAAAAAAAAAAAAAGAATAAATCACAGTTCAATGGGGACAATGCTTCATGTCAGCTGCCAGCACAGCTTCTGGCAAATAGTAGGTGCTCAATAAATATGTGCTGATTTAATGAGAGGAAGGGGGAGAAGGAGGAAGGAAGAAAGGAGTAAAGGAGGTAAAAAATAAGCAAGGAAAAATGAAAATAATTCTTGTACTTAATTCAATGCTTGTGCTTATTTGTAATCTATTCACAGCAGTCTTTTAGAAGTCATTGCCTGTTTTATGTCTTTGGGGCAGAAAAAAAAAATCTTTCTAAAATCAAGAGATAAAAAACTTGTATTTCCCCACTCTTGAAGAATATACAATCTCAGGGCAGTGCCTGTGACTCAGTGAGTAGGGCACCAGCCTTATATGCCGGAGGTGGCAGGTTCAAACCCAGCCCCAGCCAAAAACTGCAGAAGAATATACAATCTCAAGTCCATCTCCAAATGTCAATAAACCTCTCTAAAAGAAAGAGAGGCTCTACGGAAGAGCCCGCACAGTTTCAGAAAATATCTCTTCAAAAGGAACATCAATACATTCTCCAAGAATTCCTTTACCAGGCGGCGCCTATGGCTCAGAGAGTAGGCCGCTGGCCCCATATACCGAGGGTGGCAGGTTCAAACTTGGCCCCGGCCAAATTGCAACAACAACAACAACAAAATAGCCGGGCATTGTGGCAGGCGCCTGTAGTCCCAGCTTCTCGGGAGGCTGAGGCAAGAGAATCACCTAAGCCCAAGAGCTGGAGGTTGCCATGAGCTGTGACGTCACAGCACTGTACCAAGGGCGACAAAGTGAGACTCTGTCTCTAAAAAAGAAAAAAGAATTCCTTTACCAATCCTTCCCATCTTTAAAACAACTTTGATTTCTACTAGCACAATACTTACTTCTCTGGGTATTTTTTAGGCCATATTGACTCATTTATTAATTTATTTTATTTTTTATTTATTTTCTCCCTCTGCTCAGGAGCCTCTGCCGAGGGTTGTTACCAGTCAGTCATCTTCCCAATAAAATATTATATGTTGGTCCAATTACATGCTCACTGAGGGATCTTCTAATTACAATTTAGTTTTTTCTAGGGAGAAAATGTACTAACCAGAAGATCCAAGAATACAACCTTCCTTAACATGTATTTCACTATAAATTAATAAATTAGGATCTGGAGAAAGGGTGTACCCCACAAATCCCAGGGCATAAGTGCATCCTGGGGGCCTGGGGTATGTGTGCCTATGTGTTTAGGGGTGATTCCTAGAGCATGTGTGTACCTCACAGGTTTCAACTCATCTACATGAGATTCAGGGTCTAGCTAAGCCTGATGAAAGTCTAGAGGCTTTTGCTATGGCTACAAAAAAGAAGACATTTGGTGAGATGGGAAAGAGGACAGGATGGCATCTGTCCCTCTACCCAACCTATGTCCCAGATCACAGCCCTGTAGAGGAGGGATTCAGGAAGAAGGTAAAGGATAGGTTTTCAAAGAAGACTCAGAGACTCAAGGGCAAACACTGCTTCTCTGAAGCCTGGCTTAAAACAGAGCTGAGAAAGGGGTGGCCTCCCCTAAAACTCAGTGCATTACAGCAAGAGGGAGATAGGCAACAAAGGTATGATGGGAACCAAGTGACATTTTTTTCCCTTTTAAAATTTTCTAGTAATTTATCAATATGAAATTCAACATAAAATCAACCATTTTAAGGCAAACAATTTGGTGTCATTTAGAATATAGTTTTCTCTTGGTATCCATGGAGGACTGGTTCCAGTACCCCCACAAATACTAAAATCTATGGATGTGCAAGGCTCATATAGCAAATAGCATACTATTTACATATAAATTTTAAATCATCTCCAGATTACTTATAACACCAAATACAATATCTGTCTATCAACTTCATTTTCTTGGATTTAACACAGTACTTAGCAAGTAGCAAATTCAAGTTTTGCTTTTTAAAACTTTGTGGAACTTCTTCTTTTTTTTTTTTTTTTTGTAGAGACAGAGTCTCACTTTATCGCCCTCGATGGAGTGCTGTGGCGTCAACCGCTCACAGCAACCTCCAACTCCTGGGTGATTCTCTTGCCTCAGCCTCCCGAGTAGCTGGGACTACAGGCGCCCGCCACAATGCCCGGCTATTTTTCTGTTTTGCAGTTCAGCCGAGGCCGGGTTTGAACCTGCCACCTTCGGTATATGGGGCCGGTGCCTTACTCGATGAGCCACAGGCGCCACCCTGGAACTTCTTTTTTACAAATATTTTTGATCTGCAGTTGGTTGAATCCATGGATTCCAGTGGAATCCATGGATATGGATGGCAACTTTATTTACAATGTTGTGTAATCCTTTCCTCTGTCTAGTTCCAAAACATTTCTATCACCTTAAACAGAAACCCCATACCCATTAAGCAGTCACTGCCTACTTCCCTTCTCCATCAATCCCTAGAAACTATCAATCTGCATTCCATCCCAATGGACTTATCTATTATAGAAATGTCATAAAATGGAACCGTCCATGCAGTGCCTGTGGCTCAGTGGGTAGGGCGCTGGCCCCATACACTGAGGGTGGCGGGTTCAAACCCAGCCCCGGCCAAACTGCAACCAAGAAATAGCCGGATGTTGTGGTGGGCACCTGTAGTCCCAGCTACTTGGGAGGCTGAAGCAAGAGAATCGCCTAAGCCTAGGAGTTGGAGGTTGCTCTACCGAGGGCGATAAAGTGACACTCCGTCTCTACAAAAAAAAAAGGAACCATGCAATATGCTCCTGGATTCTTCTACTATATTCTGGAGGTTCTTGGTGCAGCTTGACACCTTACTGCTTCTGCTCTGGTAAAGGAGTTAGCTTCCCACACAGTCCTGGCAGCAGTGGTAGCAGTAAAGGACCCCTTCAGGGGTATCCAGAGTAGGAGATAATGCTGTGGGTGCTGGGGACTGTTCAGGAGACAACATGAGAGACCCTCAGTAGCTCCCAGGAAGAACTAGAGACAATTCTGAATGCAGAAAGAGGGAGGTAAAGGTGATACTAACAGTCTAATGTGACCATGTCAAGAAAGAGCCAAGGAAACTCAGGACTTCGAGCCAGATATAAACAGAAATATAGATAAACACACAAATAACTATTTATATAAAGGGTTTGATGATACTATTCCTTCAGCTTTAGACTGAAAAACCAAACAAATTACCATTTAAAAATTTATAATAGAAAAATGTCTAAACATTATCAATGACTCCCTTATTCCTGTAAGGAGTAGGCTTTTACTTTTTACCTTATTCTGACTTGTTTTAATTTTTAAAGTATATATAACTTACTTACTAAAATTTAGGAGATAGAGTACTAGTAGTTTAAAAATGAATAAGAAAGTAGAGCAGTAAACCTTGTTTTAAATTTGTCGTGTAGCATTAAAAAGTATTCTGAGAAGAAAAAAATATTCTCAATCTTAGGTTAGGCTCTAATTGATATCAACCTAATTTCTAAATTCACCTAAACAAAGTACTCACTTTATTCATTCATCTACACCCTCAATTATTCAATTCTACTCAAATGGTTTGTACTTTTAAGCAATTTACTGACCTTGGAACTGCTTTCTTCCGATACTTCTCCCTCATTGGTTTGCATGGGAACAGACTGTGCAAAACTCTGCAGAAACTCACAAATACTGCCTAAAAGAGGTAAGAAGAGAAAAACTATGTAAGGAATTCAGGGCAGAAATTTGTTTTTTTAAAAGGTTTAGATAGAAATTCTGTCACTAAGACCATAAGTACTGTGAAGCAACGACTTTCAGTAACTTAGTTGGGAAGGGAGAGACATTGGGAGAAAATCTCCCCCATTTGGGGGAGAAAGATAATTGTAAAAGTTTGTTGTATTGAAATTTCTCTATTTTATTTGGCTGTTGGCATGGGACATAGTGAAATTCTTTCTTTTTTTTTTTTTTTGAGACAGAGTTTCAGTATGTCGCCCTCAGTAAGAGTGCCGTGGCATCACAGCTTACAGCAACCTCCACCTCTTGGGCTTAAGCGATTCTCCTGCCTCAGCCTCCCAAGTAGCTGGGTCTACAGGCGCCTGGCACAACACCCAGCTATTTTTTTTTTGTTGCAGTTGTCATTGTTTAGCTGGCCCAGGCCAGGTTCAAACCCACCAGCCTCGGTGCATGTGGCCAGCGCCACAGCCACTGTGCTATGGACACCAAGCAGGGATACTGAAATTCTTACAGTGGAGACCTGCAACAAAAGATACCCATGGAGCAAAGCAGTGTACCTGCTATCACGCTGAAGCAGGGCACCCTGTCTCTGTATTAGGCAAAAGCTACTGGAGTTGACCAGGTTTCTTGAGTTTACAATTTATGCTCAACATTCTTCATTTTTTACACTGAAATGATACAGGTTCCTGCTAATGGCTGATCCTATTTTAAGTAAATATGCTTAATAAATTAAATGTCAGTTAATTAATTAATTAATTTATTTATTTTCCTTTTTGAGACAGAGCCTCAAGCTGTCACCCTGGATAGAGTGCCGTGGCATCACAGCTCACAGCAACCTCCAATTCCAGGGCTCAAGCGAGTCTCTTGCCTCTGCCTCCCAAGTAGCTGGGACTACAGGTGCCCTACACAACGCCCAGCCATTTTTTTTTTGGTTGCAGCTGTCATTGTTTGGCGGGCTCGGGCTGGATTCAAACCCACCAGCTCAGGTGTATGTGGCTGGCGCCTTAGCCCACTGAGCCACAGGCGCCGAGCCGAGATGTCATTCTTAATGTTTCATAAAATAGTCCCAATCCTGGCAGTTGTCACCATAGTTATATAGTTGCCTTTCTGTTAATTTAAGTTTAACAAATTACATTGGTATTTACTATTTTATTATTATTATTATTATTATTTTTGAGACAGAATCTCACTTTGTCGCCCTTGGTAGAGTACCTTGGCATCATAGCTCACAGCAACCTCAAACTCTTGGGCTTAAGTGATTTTTCTCTCTCTCTCTTTTTTTTTTTTTTGTTTATTAAATCATAGCTGTGTACATTAATGCAATCATGGGGTACAATGTGGTGGTATTATATTCAACTTGAAATATTTTCATTTACCTAGTTAACTTAGCCGTCATGGCATTTTCTTAGTTATTGTTTTCTTTCTTGCCTCAGACTCCAGAGTAGCTGGAACAGTCAGGCATGTGCCACAATGCCTGGCTATTTTTTAGAGACGAGGTCTCACCCTGGCTTAGGCTGCTCTCGAACCTATGAGCTCAGGCAATTGTCCCACCTCGTTCTCCCAGAGTGCTAGGATTATAGGCATGAGCCACTGTGCCCGCTCGTTATTTACTATTTTAAAAAATGGTTTTACTGGGCGGCTCCTGTGGCTCAGCAAGTAGGGCGCCGGCCCCATATACTGAAGGTGGCGGGTTTAAACCCGGCCTTGGCCGAATTGCAAAAACAGAAAAATAGCCGGGCGTTGTGGCAGGTGCCTGTAGTCCCAGCTACTCGGGATGCTGAGGCAAGAGAATCGCCTAAGCCCAGGAGTTGGAGGTTGCTGTGAGCTGTGTGACGCCACAGCACTCTACTGAGGGCGATAAAATGAGACTCTGTCTCTACAAAAAAAAAAAAAAAAAAATATATATATATATATATATATATATATATATACACACATACATATATATATATATTTGTATGTATATATAAAATGGTTTTACTGAAATTAGTTAATTCCTAAGACCAAAAAGGACCCAAATACATCTTTCTCTGAAATGGATGTATTGTAGGATGTTTAGTTTCAAAAAAAGAAATGAAGGGAGGGGATACCTATTTTCTGTATAGAAGTGCCAAAGTGATATTCAAAGCCTTAACTTTGCAAAGTAAAAAGGAATATGCTCCTCACAAAGAAGAGCTCTAGTTCCTTAGGCTGGAGGAAACATTTTCTTCAGAAACTAGTGCTGGGGCCCTGAGGGGAGCAGGATATAGTCATGGAAACTGTAAAGGAGACTGAGACACAGCAGCAAGAGGCGTGGAGGGAATAGCTGGACAATGAGTTTTTGAGGAAGAGTTTTTAGAAGGAGGAATGTTTGTCAAATGTTTTGAAGAAACAAAACGAGTGAGAACTGGAGAAAGTCATTGATTGAGTAGCACAGTAGAGTTATGGATGACATTAGCAAGAGTAATTTTGATGGAGTATTAAGGGACTAAAGCTAGAAAGAATGGGTTCATAGAGGAGTCTGACAAAGCTGGCTTGAAGAAGGAGGAAAAAAAGGTTGGTAGCTGGAGAGAGATAGAGTTGAGGTAAAAAATATTTTTATTTGGCTCAGTGCCTGTTGCTCAGTGGCTAGGGCGCCAGCCACATACACCGGAGCTGGCAGGTTCGAACCCAGCCCAGGCCTGCCAAACAATGATAACTACACCCCCCCCCAAATATATATAGCCGAGCATTGTGCAAAAAATGTGTTTTATTACTGGGAGAGACTTAAGCCCAATTAAAGTTGTGGGGAGGATTATTAAGAGGGGGTACTTGGTTATATAAGACAGAGAAAGGCTGATCATTGATTTGTAGTTCCTGAGATGGCAGGGGATAATGGAATCTAAAGGCAGAGGATTAGCCTTAGAAAATGGAGAGAAATCTCCTCCATAGGAACTAGAAGGAGCACATAGATGCAGATGTAAGTTGTATGATATTTATTTGCTCCATGAAGTAGGATATGTATTATCTGCTGGGTAAGGGGGAAGCTGAGGTGGATTAGGATGCGGAGTAGAAGAGGAAGTATAAAGGCTCATTTTAAGTTGCTGTTCATGTTTTTTATTTTTTTTTTCCTAAGACACAGTCTCACTTTGTCACCCTCGGTAGAGTGATATGAAGTCACAGCTCACAGCAACCTCCAGCTCTTGGGCTTAGGTGATTCTCTTGCCTTAGCCTCCCGAGTGGCTGGGAATATAGGTGCCCGCAATAAAGCCTGGCTACTTTTTGTTGCCATTTGGCCGGGACTGGGTTTGAACCTGCCACCCTCGGTATGTGGGTCCGGTGCCCTACTCACTGAGCCACAGGTGCTGCCTGGTGTTCATGAATTTTAAGTGGAACATATCTGCCCTATTTTGTGACTTTCTCCAGTAGTATTTGGTGACACAGATATAAGCTCAAGCAAAGAGATTCATTAAAGATTGTGTTTTTATCAGAAAGTTGAATTTAAGGTTTTAGCAAGAACGTTGTTAAAATGATGAACCACACAGCCAGGCGTTGTGGCGGGTGCTTGTAGTCCCAGCTACTCGGGAGACTGAGGCAAGAGAATCACCTAAGCCCAGGAGTTGGAGGTTGCTGTGAGCTGTGACACCATGGCACTCTACCGAGGACGATAAAGTGAGACTCTGTCTCTACAAAAAAAAAGGATGAACCACAGAATCAAAATTTAATGAGAGAAGAGTGAAGAACACAAAGGGCTGATAGACCGAGGAAAAGCAGATGTAAAAAAGGATATATAGTTGAATTTCGGGATACTTTTAAAATTTGAAATATAGATCCCATATCATAAAATCTCTGCCTTTAAAGTGAACATTTTAGTGTTTTGTAAATGCTTTTTTTGTTGTGCAACCATCACCAATATCTAATTTCAGAATATTTTTAGTTATCCCAAGAAGAAACCCTGTACCCATTAGGAGTCATTCCCCATTCCCAGTAACCACTATAGTATTTTCTATACCTATTGATTTACCTGTTTTGTATATTTCATGTAAATAGAATGTAAGATTCAACATGGCTCTTAGTATCTGGCTTCTTTCAGTTGGTGTTTTTAAGGTTCCATCCACATTGTAGCATGACCAATAATATGCTATTTTATAAATAATACCATGTTTTATATATCCATCAATGGATAGACATTTGGGTTGTTTCCATTTTTGGACTGTTAAGAATAATGCTGCTGTGAACATCTCTGTTCATGTTTTACTGTGGACACAGATTTAATTCTCATAGATAATATACCCAGAAGTAGAGTCACTAGGTCATTTGGTAACTATGTTTAACATTTTGAGAAACTGCCAAACTGTTTTCCAAAGTGCTGTACCATTCTGTGTTCCCATTCCCAGCAATGTATGAGGACTCCCTGTTTCTCTTCTTTTCTTTCTTTCTTTTTTTTTTTTTTGCTATGGCATCATAGCTCACATAGCTCACACCAACCTCAAACTATTGGGCTCAAATGATCCTCTTGCTTCATCTGCCCAAGTAGCTGGACTACAGGTGCGCGCCACACTGCTCAGCTATTTTTAAAGATGGGGGCTCTGGCTCAAGCTGGTCTGGAACTCCTGAATTCTGGTGATCCACCTGCCTTGGCCTCCCAGAGTGCTGGGATTACAGGTATGAGCCACTGCACCCAGTCTAGGACTCCAGTTTCTTTTTTTATTTATTTATTTATTTTTTATTTTTTTAAATTTCAGATCAATGTGAGGGTACATACAATTAGCTCCACTTTCTTAACGTCCTCACCAACACTTGTTATTGTCCTTATTTACATTTTGATACCCTGTATAGAGTGTAGTGGTGTCATGATAGCTCACTGTAACCTTAAACTCCTGGACTCAATCAATTTTCCTGCCTCAGCTTCCCAAGTAGCTGAGACTGTAGGCACATATCACCATGCCCAGCTAATTTTTCTATTTTTTGTAGATATGGGGCTTTCACTCTTTCTCAGGCTGGTTTCAAATGCCTGACCTCAAGCAGTCCTCCTGCCTTAGCTTCCCAGAGTGCTAGAATTACAGATGTGAGCCATAGTACCTGGCCCCCTCTTTTTAATTATAGCTATCTCAGTAGGTGTGTTTATCTTTTAAAAACTTCTATTTAAAAAAATACGAAGTTTTTTCTTATAAGGTTATATATATAGCATTATATATTTCAAATTAAAGACTCTATGACTTCCACTCTAGTTAGTTCCTATACCCTATCTGGAGGGAACAGCTGTTTTCAGTTTGGTGTGTATTTTTCTAGAATTTTCAGAAATTCTCAATATAAATGGCCTTAAAATAGCCTCCTTATATTACTCCAACTGTATTCATAGGAACTCTATACTAAATGATAATAGTTTTTCTTTTTTCTGTTCCACTATCTAATTACAGATAGTGTCAGCTTTTAAAAACTTACAATATTTGGTGGCCGGGTGCAGTGGTGAATGCTTGTAATCCTAGCACTCTGGGAGGCTGAGGCACATGGATGGTTTGAGCTCAGGAGTTCGAGACCAACTTGAGCAAGAGTGAGACCCCATCTCTAAAAAAAAATAGCCAGGGGCGGCAACTGTGGCTCAGTTAGTAGGGCACCGGCCCCATATACTGAGGGTGGCAGGTTCGAACCCAGCCCCAGCCAAACTAACAAAAAATAGCTGGGCGTTGTGGTGGGTGCATTTAGTCCCAGCTACTTAGGAGGCGGAGGCAAGAGAATTGCTAAAGCCCAAGAGCTGGAGGTTGCTGTGAGCTGTGTCGTCACAGCCCTCTACCAAGGGTGACAAAGTGAGACTCTGTCTCTAAAAAAAAAAAAAGCCGGGCTTTGTGGAGGGCACCTATAGTCCCAGCTACTGGGAAAGCTGAGGCAAGAGGATCGTTTGAACCCAAGAGTCTGAGGTTGCTGTGAGCCATGACACCAAGGCACTCTACTAAAGGTGTCAAAGTGAGACTCTGTCTCAAAAAAAAAGAAACTGCAGTATTCTTTAATGAAGGTCATATCAAAGAAGAAAATCAACTAAATGCCTTTAGATAAAGGTTTATTGTTCTATATATTATGGCTTTTAAAACAAAAGCTATTAGTATTACTGTAATGAAATAGTAACAGTAAAACTATTATTTTCTTCTTAGTGCCTGGCTCTCTGGCTATGAAAATCCTGTGGTGTCTCGAATTAATATGAGAATACAAGATCTAACAGGACTAGATGTTTCCACAGCAGAGGAGTTACAGGTAGGTACTCACATTATCCTTAAGTTAATTTTCCACTTCAAGAGATACTTTAGATGAGATTTCTTGACACTGAACAGGCAGTCCTTGATTTGCATAGTAGTTGGGGCAAATGAAGAGAAACCCTATAAGGTGAAGCCATGCAAAGTGATTATAAAAATTATGATTATTCTGTGATCATTAAATTTTTTTAAAACATAAAAAACTCTTACTATTAAGCATAAATATGTGGAGAAGTAAAAAAAATATGCAGCACTAATATTTATGTTGTTTTGGGGGTTTTTTTGTTTGTTTTTTTGTAGAGACAGAGTCTCACTTTATTGCTGTCAGTAGAGTGGCGTGGCATCACACAGCTCACAGCAACCTCCAACTCCTGGGCTTAGGCTATTCTCTTGCCTCAGCCTCCCGAATAGCTGGGACTACAGGCGCCCACCACAACGCCCGGCTATTTTTCTGTTTTTGCAGTTCTGCCGAGGCCGGGTTTGGACCTATCACCTTCGGTATATGGGACCAGCGCCCTACTTGGTGAGCCACAGGCGCCACCCAGCACTAATATTTATGAAGTACACTGTAATTTGTTTTCTCTTTCTCTGACTTCAGTCCACCTGTCATGTGGCCAGGGTGGATTTTTTGTTAATAATTTATTGTTTTTCTTTTAATTTTCTTAACAGTTTTTTTTTTAATTTGAAATAATCAAAGGACTACTTTTTTCATTATTTCTCTTTTCTACTGTTACTTTTAAGGTTGTAAATTATTTGTCATAAAAAGAAGCTGTCCCCCTATAATTCTTTTCCATTACAGTAATCACAACTTGACACAATTATATTTTTTGGTGGGGGGGCAGGGGTAGGGGAGACAGAGTCTCACTCTGTCACCCTCAGTAGAGTGCCGTAGCTCACAGCAACCTCAAACTCTTGGGCTCAATCAGTCCTCTGGCCTCAGCATCCAAATAGCTGGGACTAACAGGTGCCCACCACAACACCTGGCTAAACTTTTTTTTTTTTAAGAGACAGAATCTCACTTTGTCACCCTTGGTAGAGTGCCTTGGCATTACAGCTCACAGCAACCTCCAGCCCTTGGGCTTAGGTGATTCTCCTGCCTCAGCCTCCCGAGTAGCTGGGACCACAGGCGCCTGCCACTTTTTTGTTGCAGTTTTGCCAGGCTGAGTTTGAACCCACTACCCTCAGTATATTGGGTCGGCGCCCTACTCACTGAGTCCCAGTGGCCGCCCCTGGCTAAGCTATTTTTAGTAGAGATAGAGTCTCACTCTTGCTCAGCCTGCTCTTGAACTTCTGAGCCAATCCACCTGCCTCGGCCTCCTAGAGTATTGAGATTATAGGCGTGAGCCACCACACAGGCCTTTAAGATCATTTTTTGAATTACTTTTCTGGCGACTCATTTATTTTTCACTGGGGTCTATAACTAGGAAATTATTATCTCAGTCGTGTCATATTTCATTGCTTTTTCATATTTCTTGTGTCCCTACATTGATGTCTGTAACACTTGCCTCTTCTAAACTTGGTGTAGAGTAGCTTTCATTTTGAGACTTTCACTTGCGGTTGGATCTCACTATGCCAGTGGGGAAGAACATGGTTATATTCTTCAGCTGCATTTTACATCAGCAGTAACTGTGGGTGCCTCAGTGGCCTGGGCTGGAGAAATTTGTTGTAGCACTAGCAGCTGCCTTGATTGTTAATATCCTTGGTGGTAGGGGCTTTTGGGGGTCCTCCTATTCTTGTTTTCTCCATAAAGGGGGCACATAGCTGAGGGAGAATTCTTCTTGATTTCAGGTTTGACACGGGCTACAAACTGGTGTCATGGCACTACAATCCATGTGTAGGTGTTTGGAGTGGCTGTGGGGGCAGGATCATAGGCTCAGTCTCACAAAGCTATTGTGACACCTGGGGTTTAGGGAGCAATTTCACTCTCTGTTGCAGGTTTGGATGTTGCCCACAGCACCAGCATCTCAGACTCGGAGGCTACCTCTTAAACAGCTTTGGCCCAAAGGGTTGGGTTGTAGCTATGACTTAATGCCTGGGAGGTGGGGCACAGGGTACAGCCATAATTCAGGAGCTTGGGCCCATAAGGCTCAATGGCAACTCAGGTACCTAGGGATGAGGCATTGCGTAATGGTCACTCTAGAACCTAGGATGGTGGGGCTTGGCCATATCCCAGACTCTGTGAGGCCAAGTACAGCAGTGGTGAGTACCACAGAATGGCCAAGCACAGCTGTTAATTGGGCCTGGGGGTGAGGCGGAGAGCAGCATAGTAGTGACTTTGCTCCCTGGGGAGAGGAGTGCCTTAGCAGCACAGACTCTAAGGGCCTAGTCCAGGTCTAGGTAAGTGTACTAGAGTTATTTTGCCTATGGATGGGTGTTTCAGCTCAGCCACTGCTCTGCTACCCTGGGATGTAGAGACTACATCAGTCCTGGCATGTGCGGCTCATTTACTTGGGCAAGGCACCAATTCTCCAGTGGCAATGTACCACTTTACTTTAGCTCAAGTTGAAGGGTGGAGGAGCATGAAGCATTTTTCTGTGATGCAGGGCTCCGCCAAAGCACTGTTTACTTAGGAAGGAGTGTGAGCTTCAGCTCCTGTCTGAGGGGTTGGGAGAGAGGTAGGTGAAACAGTTCCACCTCTTTGGGGCCCCACTAGGGGAGGTGTAACAGCTCCTAGCAGCTCTGTGTGGGAATGTTGGGCCAGCTATTGGGAGCGGGGTGGGTTTTAGGTGACACTGGTTAGCTTCAGGGATGAAGTGGTGCTATGGCTACTCACCCCCAGAACAAGACATTCCAGCAGTAGTACTAGTTCCACAGTGTTCTTCTCTTTCATCAGCAACACTCTTAATTATGTTCTTTCACTTTGTCTGCATTTTATCATTCTCATTTTACAAATAAGAAAATACATCATATCCAAAGTTACACACATTTTAATTAAAAGAACTGGAATTGGGCTCGGCGCCTGTGGCTCAAGCAGCTAAGGCGCCAGCCACGTACACATGAGCTGGCGGGTTCGAATCCAGCCCGGGTCCACCAAACAACAATGAAGGCTGCAGCCAAAAAATGCCTGGGCGTTCTGGTGGACGCCTGTAGTCCCAGCTACTTGGGAGGCGGAGGCAGGAGACTCGCTTGAGCCTAGGAATTGGAGGTTGCTGTGAGCTGTGATGCCACAGCTCTCTATCCAGGGTGACAGCTTGAGGCTCTGTCTCAAAAAAAAAAAAAAGAGCTGGAATTGGTACTCAGACCAAATAACTTCCTCTTGCTGTCTCACACATTGTCATAACCACCTGAAATTGTTAGGGCCCTTCAGCAGGAATAGTTAAATTGGTGTTAACTTTTTCCCTTTTTACCTTAACAGGGAAAAAATATGTAATAAAAGGGATTTGGTTAAAGTAGATTGGAAGTTTGCTCTCATTCAAGGAAAATTTTTTTTGTAATTTAAATTCAAAGGAAAATGTTTAGTGAAAGTAAATAATGGAGATCTCAAATGTTAGTTTTGTTATGTATTAGGAAAAAATGTATCCCCCCCAAACATTTGCTAAGGAAAAGCATATATATATATATATATGTATATGTGTATATGTATGTGTGTGTGTGTGTGTGTGTGTGTATATATATATATATATATCTTTATTTGTTTTTTGAGACAGAGCCTCAAGCTGTCACCCTGGATAGAGAGCTGTGGCATCACAGCTCACAGCAACCTCCAATTCCTGGGCTCAAGCGAGTCTCCTGTCTCCGCCTCCCAAGTAGCTGGGACTATAGGCCCTCGCCACAACGCCTAGCCATGTTTTGGTTGCAGCCGTCATTGTTGTTTGGTGCCCGGGCTGGATTCAAACCCGCCAGCTCAGGTGTACGTGGCTGGCGCCTTAGCCTGTTGAGCCACAGGCGCCGAGCCAAGGAAAAGCATATTAACTAAAGTTCTAAAATAGCTCCTAGTAGTTATTCTTACTTTTTAACCTTATTTTCTTAGAACTTTACTGATTTTAAATATTTTGCTTTTCGTTCATAGGTACATGTCATATATAAGAGGCCAAAATGGGGCTCTTGATTTTTGAGTAGTAATCTTCATAGTTCTTTCATTCATGTTTTATTTCTTTCAGGTAGCAAATTACGGAGTTGGAGGACAGTATGAACCCCATTTTGACTTTGCACGGGTAAGTAAAAGAAATGGAGAAGGTAAGAAATTTATTGAAGCTTAAGTACTATATCATTGAAGAAAAAATTATTCATGACACTTGTTCAAGGTAGTAAGGCAGACTTTACTCAAGGGTAAAGGTGAGGGTATTGTAATAGGTATAGGGACCACTGCAATGGAGTTTTGCAGTGAGGGAGAGAAACTAGAACTCCACTCCAAATACAACAAGGAAAAGTGGGAATTTATAGCCAGTGGACAGAGGTGGGAGTCAATAGATGAAAAAGTACTATCAAGACGGTTGGCTCGGGGATAAGGCGCCAGCCATGTATACCTGAGCTGGCGGGTTCGAATCCAGCCCGGACCCGCCAAACAACAATGACGGCTGCAACCAAAAATGGCCGGCCGTTGTGGCGGGCGCCTGTAGTCCCAGCTACTTGGGAGGCGGAGACAAGAGACTCGCTTGAGCCCCGGAATTGGAGGTTGCTGTGAGCTGTGATGCCACAGCACTCTACAGCTTGAGGCTCTGTCTCCAAAAAAAAAAAGACTGTCAGTAGGTGGAAAATTACTAATAAGGGGGTATTCTAGCTAAACTGACCTAACAGGATTCTTACTGAAGTAATGGTAATCAGACATCACCCAGGAGCACAGAGGAAGATGAGGGACCCAGTTAGATATTAAAGGTTATCAGATATCAAGGATGGGGGATTCTGGCTAAACTGACTTAGGACTTAGGATTCTTAGTAAAATTGGATGATGCCAATCTGAACACAGAAGTCCAAAGGTCAGGGCCTACTTAAGAGAATTCAAAGGAGGCTGGATAGAATTTGATTAAGGAGAAAATCTTTGTCAACATGTTAATTCTGTTCTTTTAGCATTTAGATTTCATAGCGTATTTGGAATTTGTGGAAACTTTGTATAACTATAATAGGTATCCTATGAAGCCTTTTTAGCAGTAAAAGAAATACCTAGATAACCAATAAAAGTATTTAAGATATTTTTAAATGCATTGGTGAGCCTGGAAGAAAGTAAAGGCAAATTGAACAAAGATCAAAAACCCAGGGAATAAAATCAGAGTTAAGCAAGGGGCAAAAAGGCTGGCGTTGGAGACACATGCCTCTAGGAACCTAGATCTTTAGGGGCTTTGTCTAATCCAAAATGCTTGGGAGGGCATTGTGGCTCATACCTGTAGTCCTGGCACTTTCGGAGGCCAAGGTGGGAGAATTGTTTGAGGCCAGGCATTAAAGACCAGACTGAGCAACATAGCAAGACCTTATCTCTACAAAATATAAAAAAAATTAGCTGGGCATAGTGGTGTGTGCCTGTAGTCCTGCTACTTGGTAGGCTGAGGCAGGAGGATTGCGGAAGCCCTGGAGTTTGAAGTATCCAGTGAGCCATGGTGACAACACTGTACTCTATTCTGAGCAACAGAGTGAGACTCTGTCCCCCCAAAAACCCCAAAACCAAAAGACTTGGGGACAGAAGTGTTTTGTATTTAGGATTTTTAAGATTTTGGAATATCTGCATATACATGGTTATACATAATGAGATATTTTGGGGATGGGACTCAACTGAAAATACAGAATTCATTTATGTTTCATATACACTGTATATACATAGCATGAGGTTAATTTACTTTTTTTATATATTTTTTTTTGTAGAGGCAGAGTCTCTCTTTTTCGCCCTCGGTACAGTGCCGTGGCGTCACACAACTCACAGCAACCTTCAACTCCTGGGCTTAGGCGATTCTTTTGCCTCAGTCTCCCGAGTAGCTGGGACTACAGGTGCCCACCACAGTGCCCGGCTATTTTTTTATTTTGCAGTTTGGCCGGGGCCGGGTTTGAACCCACCACCCTCAGTATATGGGGCTGGCGCCCTATTCGATGAGCCACAGCTGCCGCCCAGCATGAGATTAATTTAATAAGAGTATTTTTAATAATTTTGTGCATGAAACAAAGCTTGTGTTAAGTACTTCCATGTGGAATTTTCAGCTTGTGGTATGTCATAGCAGCACTCAAAAAGTTTTAGATTTTGGAGCATTGTCGATTTTGACTTTTTGGATTAGGGATGCTCAACCTGTATTCTGCTGCTGAACAGATGAAGCACAGGTTAGCCATTCACCCACGGAAAGACATTTGGATAGTCTTCAGTTTTTGCTATTACAAATAAAGATGTATATAAACTTACGTGTAAAAAATACATTTTCATTTTTCTGGGATAAATGACAAGAGATTATATTGTATTTTAATTTGGATTTAAATATCTAGATATGAATTCTATAGTGTGATAAAAGTGCTTGCTGGCTGTCTAAAAGAAACACAGTCTCAATAACAATAAATATTTGAATGGGTCATGAGTTCAAAATAAATCTCAGGGTAAGTTTTTTATCCACAGAAAATAAACTTCATGAATGTAGCTAAGAGGTGGCTTTCATGTTTTGCTTTTTTGGATGCTAACATTGAAGGTGTTGATTTTTTAAAATAATTTGCACTTAGAAGATATTGGTTCTCATTTGTTTAACACAGATCTCTCTCGCCTCAACAATGGTCTTGTCAAAAGTATTCAGTATACAAGTTCATTCAAGTGCCTGGTGTATATAGTGCACTGGGCATTATAAGGGAACATTTGGGGGCTTTTTTGGCATATGTTTCTTTTTTTTTTTTTGAGACAGAGCCTCAAGCTGTCACCCTGTATAGAGTGCTGTGGCATCACAGCTCACAGCAACCTCCAACTCCTGGGCTCAAGCGAGTCTCCTGCCTCCACCTCCCAAGCAGCTGGGACTATAGGCGCCCACCACAACACCCAGCCATTATTTGGTTGCAGCTGTTGTTGTTGTTTGGTGGGCCCGAGCTGGATTCGAACCCGCCAGCTCAGGTGTATGTGGCTGGCGCCCTAGCCCGTTGAGCCACAGGCACCGAGCCTTGGCATATATTTCAATATTTTACTACTATATATAGTTGCCACTAGAGTATTTGCATTACTGAATTTTACACCACTGAATTCACTGTGTCTTATTCACAGAAAGATGAGCCAGATGCTTTCAAAGAATTGGGCACAGGAAATAGAATTGCTACATGGCTGTTTTATGTAAGTATTGTGGCTAAAATTTTTTTATTTTAAATTGGGATTTGATCACATAACTCATTTAGCATCTTACTTAGCATCCTAAAGTTTTTACAACTGAGTAGAAAGAGTTAAGAATTTTCTTGCATTTGCAACTTTTTCAGAGTATAACATAGATGTTCATTGTAGAAACTTTTGAAAAAACCTGAAAAAGAAAATTAAAATTATTGATAATTCTACTACTTGGAGAGAGATAACCATTAATATTTTGGAACATGGACTGTTTAATCGTATATATGCATATAAGAATCTTTATATATTTTATATGAATTTCTGTATACATACACATTATTTTAGTAAATTTTTCTGAATTAAAATTTTACTGAAGTATATCACTTATGAGAAGAGTGAACAAATCATAAGTATATAACTTCATTAATTTTCACAATGTAAACACATCTGATGTAATCAGTACTCAGATTAAGAAATAGCACAACACCCCAGAATCCAATTAAAGGAAACTGTTCTCATTTTGTTAAGAATTTCAAAACAGTATTACCTTAATTTTAAAAATTATTTATATATCCATAAATACAGGAAAAAGTTATATTTTGATCATAGTATTTGTTCCAGTTATTTATTCCTACATAACAGATCACCACAAAACTTGAGTAGTTTAAAGTAACAATCTTAAATTATTTCTCATGGTTCTAGGTTTACTGGGCTAAACTCCCGGTTCCTGCTCCAGATTTGTCATCCATCTGCAGTCAGATATCTGGCCCTAGGGTCATCTTAAAGGCTGAAGTTGAGTCTGGCTGTTGTCCAGAATACCTAAATTATGGCTAATCCATGAGACCTTTGTTTCCTTACAGCATAGTGACTGGTTTACAAGACCAAGCATCCCAAAAGAACAATGCAAAAGTACATGGCATTTTTATGATCTACTCTCAGAAGTCATAGATACCATTTCTTGCTGTATTCTATTACAGCAATTACAAACTGCCCATCTTTAAGGAAGGGTGTGTAGACCCTACCACTGAGACAAATGTCAGTGTCATGTAAAAACAGCATCTGTGATGAGGCAAATTGGGATGTATTATATGTGTCTTTGGAAAATACAGTCTACCATAATATTACAACTTTAGTTGATTTTAAAAAGGTATATTTTATCTCTAGACTTAGTTTTGCTTATTTCATTGATCCCTTACTTCCTTACTCTCATTTGAATTGTATAAAACTGTATCTCGTTTTGCTGTCTGTATTATCTTACTCCTTACCATTGTCTCTTTACTCAGGCTTTTCCTCTCTCTGCTGCCTCTCATTTATCTTTTCTCTGTTCCTTTTTCCTTCCTTCCCTTTTCCCCTTCTTTGTATCTATCCCTTCCTGTCTCCAACCTACCTTCTCACCTTACCTCTACCCCCTTCCTTTCTTACCACTCTCTCTTCTTCCTTCTCTATTTGCATCCCTCTCACAACTCCAACTTATTTCCAAAAGAATGTAAAGTACATTACAAACATTCATATAAAATAAAAATGAGAGAGAAATATCACAAAGGGAAAACCAGGAGAGAAGTTGGTACAGTATACAAATTGATGCTGTGAAGGCTTGTGTGTTTTCTAGAGGTGAGGTCTCCATAGAGGTTGTCCCAATTTATACCCCACCTGTAAGTGTAATATGTTTGTGAAATACGTTTATCAGACTTTTGGATCTGTACATCTTTTCATTTATCAGATTGACAGTGTGGCTTTAATTTGCATTTGTCTTATTAGAGAACTTGAGCAGCTTTTCAGATGTTTAAGAGCTACTAGTGTTTCCTTTGTTTCTGCAATCCTGTCTTTTGTTTCTCCTCATATTTCTTTGCTTTGTGAATGTTAATGCTATATTATTTGGTCCACTGTCTACATGTTAGATTATTTGGTTATTAGATTATGTTCAGTTATTTAATATTTTCCTCTTAAATGCATACATCCTTTCTGTTTTCCTAAAACAGTTATATAGCATTTTTTGGTTAGTATTCATTCTTTCCGATATCTAAATAGTATTCTAAAGTGGAATATAGTATATTATGTAGTATTATATAAATATATAATATGTAGTGTATATTATAGATATACAGTGTGCTCCACTTATAAAAGTCAGGCACAACTTTTAAATGTCTCCAAAGTGAGTTTTTTCATTGCTTCAGAGCTCGTAACTCTTATGATTAATTGTATATTTATCACTATAAAATACCCTCTTCTCACTTAATGCTTTTCACCTTGATTTAAACTCTCTCATATTAAGATCATAACCTTGTTTTCTTTGAACCAGCATTTGCCCCAAATCTTGTCTTTTGTTTTCAGTGTTTGTAAGCCAGTTGTTAGATATAACTTGTTGGTACAGCATACACTTGGATTTTGCTTTGTGATATGATCTGAGTCTGTACATTTTACTCATGTCACTTTTTAAAAAAAATTTATATATATGACCTATGTTTTCTTTGTCTTGTGCATGTGCTTTTTCAGTTAATTTAGGTGGGTTTTTTTTTTTTAGTTTAGTTACTTTATGACACTAACTTTATATAATCCTTTAATTTTCTCATTTTTAGTTAATATGTATTGACTCTCTACCACGAGAAGTTACAAAACTGATTTTAGGTTATTATTTTTATCTTGGTGTTTCTTTTGTTTAAATTTATTTAAATAAATACTTAGTGGGTACCTACTGTTCTCAAGGTACTGTTCTAGACATAATAGTCAGCAGTGAACAAAACATGAAAATTTCTGGGGAAATTTTCCATGTCTCCATGGACATGACATTCTAGTATAACAAAATACATGTTTGTACCTCTGTATTGATTTATCAGTTTTAGGTCATTTCTTTTTCCTTTTGGCTATAAATTAAGTGCCTATCCCAAATTATATACCCATCTGCCTTCCTGACATTTTGTTAATCATTCCTTTGTGTTTTGTAGTATTTTATTTATGTATATAAGTGGTATTTTGTTTTATTTTTGAAAAACTGAGTAATATGCAGAAACCCTGCTATGTAAAGACAAGTCCGTATATTCCCAATATTTAATATCAAATCCTCCTCTTAGTGGCATGTTTTATTTTATTCTACCAGCACTTTTCATTAATATTCTCTTGTGTCTTACAGATGAGTGATGTATCTGCAGGAGGAGCCACTGTTTTTCCTGAAGTAGGGGCCAGTGTTTGGCCCAAAAAAGTAAGTTTGGCTTATTTTAATTTTTCTCCTGAGGAAGAGATAACACTTGTATTTCATGGTCTAATTAGTTATATCTTTAAAGGTAGTATTTGTAAGGACTACATTATCTCTTGGTAAAATTTTGGGTATTTTTATGGCACAATTTACCTTGAAGTAAATTCAAGAAGTGAGGAGCAGCAAGCAGGGACTAGTATTTAAAAGTTGACATTTCTAAAATGGATTCCATATGATGTTTGCCCCCTCATCTGGATATTACAAGATTTAATTAGTTAGCTTTATATTGGCAGATACTCTTTTTTGGTCAAGCAATTTTGTGGTATTAACTTTTTCACATGATCAAGAAAAGTTTTTTAAAGTGATATATAATCACATTTAACAAATTACATTAGAGGAAGACAATATGGGTCCTTTAGCAGGAACAGAGGAAAATTTAAGTACTGCAGAAAACAGTCATCTAACATTTTATTTGGGCATAATTTTGAATTTTTTTCCATAGGGAACTGCTGTTTTCTGGTATAATCTGTTTGCCAGTGGAGAAGGAGATTATAGTACACGGCATGCAGCCTGTCCAGTGCTAGTTGGAAACAAATGGGGTAAATATTTCTTGTATTATATGAGTAGATTTGTGATTTTTGTCTCATATTTTGAAACTGTTACAATCTATATCTTAAAACAGCCTCTCCAGATTTGCATAATATGACTTTAACATTGTATACAATTTAACCAAGTGCTTGGTTTTAATATAAATTTGCATTTAACAGATCAGAATTTTGGTGACAGATTTTATTTTTAACTCTTGTCACTTACTAAGAAACATTGACTCAGAATTGAGTAAGAAAATTATCTTCTGCTTTGAGGGTTAACAATCTGTGACAGAGTCTCACTTTGTCACCCTCAATAAAGTGCTATGGCGTCACAGCTCACAGCAACCTCAGATTCTTGGGCTCAAGTGATTCTGTTGTCTCAGCCTCCCAAATAGCTGGGACTACAGGTGCCTGCGACAATGCCTGGCTATTTATGTATGTATGTATGTATTTATTTATTTATTTTGAGACAGAGCTTCACTATGTCAACCTGGGTAGAAGTGCTCTGGTGTCATAGCTCAAAGCAACCTCATACTCTTGGTCTCAAGTGATCCTCTTGCATCAGTTTTTCATTTTTAGTAGAAGAAGGGTCTCACTTTTGTTTCAGCTGGTCTTGAACTCACGAGCTCAAGCAGTCCACCCGCCTTGGTCTCTCAGAGTGCTAGTGTTAAAAGCATGAGGCACCATGCCGGGCCTGGGATACATTTTTCCGAAGAATCTTGAAAACTTAATGAATATATAATAGCATGGTTTATCATAAAGTTGCTCCATTAGAGTGGAGAGGTTGTGAATTTGTATCCATTATTAAAATATCTTTGTAGTTTGGGAATTGTAATTTGAAAATAGATAAAAACAGTATCCTACTATATGTGTGCCTATATCATAATTCTATTTGTGTCTCATTTCAAGCCTCACTTTGAACATTGGAAACTTTAGGAAGTATATATAGACTTTTAAATGTACATATACATGTGTGTATATATATATAAACACACATATGTACAAATGTTGACAAAAACATTTAGTTACATTTTTGAGTAGCATCTGCCTTCTATCTGGTTTTGGTTTTGAACTTTTAGCCCATGTTGAAACTTTTAGAGGCTCATTAAATACTAATTAGATGGGGGGAATTAATACTATTTTCTTCTCTCATAGTGTCCAATAAATGGCTCCATGAACGTGGACAAGAATTTCGAAGACCATGCACCTTGTCAGAATTGGAATGACAAACAGGCTTCCCTTCCTCTTCCGTTGATGTGCTCTAATGTGTCTGATACACACATTTCCTAGTCTTAACTTCCAAGAGTTTACAATTGACTAACACTCCATGATTGATTCAATGAACCTCATCCCATATTTCATCTGTGAACAATCACTTTGGGTTTTTTCCTGTTAAAAGTAACACTAAATCACCACATTATACTATATATAAAACCTTAAAGTATTCAATTAGTATCACAGAAACAAGGCAGAGTTTAAAATGAGGAATTTTTAATTTTGTGTTATATTTTAAATAACTGGTTGGTTCGATAAAAAATATAATTTCACTACATCTTGGTTGGGTGGTAGGCTAGAATGGGCCGTGTGATAGGAAACACCTACCTTACAGTATATATCTGGGTGTTATGTTTACCAGCCTTACTGTTTATTTTCTGGATCTGCCTGATAATCTTGGACTCTAATCTGGGTTTCATACAGTGTTTTCTCTTCCATACAGTATTCTAACTTGATTTTTTTTTTTCTTCACTCTCTATTCTATCATAGCTCCTCTGTGGTGAATTTAACCTGTTTGAGTTAAAGTACTTTGATTTAAAAAAAAGGTTTTTATGAAGTCCTGTATAACAATACTGGACCTTCTTAACCAAAACACGCATCATTTAATCTGTTTCTTTCTCCATTTTATTAAATGACTAATAATTTTGTCCAGAAATTTTGTTCTTTTTCTTAGTGCTAATACCTTGCCTCTTACTCCTGCTACAGCAGGGCGGGGTGGTGATGTTGGCATTCTGATTAAATAACTATTGTGCCTTAGGAGACTGGAAGTTTAAAAATGTATAAGTCCTTTCAATGATGAGGAAATTGATCAAGTAGTCTTTTACTTAAAAAGCCAAAATGTTTGTTTTTTTAAAATTCTGAAATGTGTTGTGACAATAATGACCTATTTATGATCTTAAATCTTTTTTAAAAAGTGTTTGTTTTCTGTGTGGTTTTTTTTATTTAAATCCAAATGTACAACATAGAAATAACAGGTTATTTCTAATTTATGTCATTTCTTTAGTACCTAGGACTTAGTTTTATACTCTTGATTTTGACTCTCACTATTGCCAGTCACATGGTTATAGAAGAAAAATTGAAGTTCTCTGAAGTTTGACATATTTAATCAATCAAAATGTGTTTCCCTCAAAGAGAACTCTATAACTTTACTATGGTTGTAGTTTGTTTTTTTTTTGAGACAGAGAGAGTCTCAAGCTGTCACCCTGGGTAGAGTGCCTTGGCGTCACAGCTCACAGCAACCTTCAACTCCTGGGCTTAAGCGATTCTCTTGCCTCAGTCTCCCAAGTAGCTGGGACTACAGGCACCCACTACAACACCTGCTAATTTTTGGTTATAGTTGTTATTGTTATTTGGCAGGCCCGGGCTGGATTCGAACCCGCCAGCTATGGTGTATGTGGCTGGTGCCCTAGCCACTTGACCTACAGGCACTGAGCCTGTTGTAGGTTATTATAATAATGGTACTTAAGACTCTCTCCTATTCAAAAATATAGTGTGATACAAAGCTGTGAACTTAGTGAAATAACAAATTGATCCTTTAAAAAACCAACTTTTTACATTTTAATGGTGAATGCTAATTCACACAAGGGCTCTTTACCATTTGTGTAGTATTTAAACTTTATGTGGCATTTAAATTTTTTTTTCTTTCTTTGCAGGTTTTGGCCGGGGCTGGGTTTGAACCCGCCACCTCCGGCATATGGAGCCAGCGCCCTACTCACTGAGCCACAGGCGCCGCTCGGCATTTAAAGTTTTAAGGAAGAATTTGGTTTGTTCTCTGGAGAAGTAGGAATAGGTATTTTTACTTGATTTTTTTTTTTCGAGACAGGGTCTTGCTCTGTTGCATGGGTTAGAGTACTATGGTGTCATCATAGCTCACAGCAGCCTTAAACTCCTAGGTTACAGCCATCCTCTTGGCTCTGCCTCCAGTGAACCTGGGACTACAGGAACATGCCACCACATCCAGTTAATTAAAAAAAAATTTTTTTTTCTTTTTTTTTTTTTTTTAGAGACAGAGTTTTATTTATTGCCCTCAGCAGAGGGCTGTGGCGTCACACAGCTCACAGCAACCTCCAACTCCTGGACTTAGGCAATTCTCTTGCCTCAGCCTCCCGAGTAGCTAGGACTACAGGTGCCCGTCACAATGCCTGGTGATTTTTTGTTGTAGTTTGGCTGGGGCAGGGTTGAACCCACCACCCCTCGGTATATGGGGTGGTGCCCTACCCACTGAGCCAGAAGTGCCCTCCCCCAATTTGTTTATAGAGACAAGATCTTGAAATATTCCTCACAATGATCTTGAACTCTTGGCCTCAAGTAATTCTCTTGCCTCAACCTCTAAAAGTGTTGGGATTACAGGCATGAGCAACCATGCCCTGACTATACTTATTTTTAAAATGAACTGCTAAGATCCTTTCTTCCAACTGCACTTTGTTCCAACACAAGTATTTTAGAAATAGAATTAAGTTCAGCACTTTCATTCACTCAGATTTTGTGACCATATTTTTTTTAACTTTTT